>JAJEKV010000199.1:206532-298831 GCA_021234155.1 Isoetes taiwanensis | reverse complement strand
TCAAGCAACAATGAGTCGCTGTATTTTGTTTTTCAATGTAACATCTTTCACAACTTTAATCAAAAGTAACCCCTTTTTATTATTATTTTGCAAAGCTTCACACGACGCCGGCCACATAAATGTGAAGCAATAGCTAACTCCACTGTTCACGCCATGATACAAAATAAGATCACATCCACGGTTACAACTTGTGCAAACAAGGTTGGAGGCAAGTACTTCAAGGCCGTGTGAACATGCTACATTACAAGTATACTTTTACCCGATTCTTTGTCTCTTAGATCTCCCTTTATTCTGCGATGCTAGGGGGCCCTAGAATTTTGCTAACTTTCCGTTTTCTCTTGACATTATGCCAATGGTGTTTACGACTTACGGGTTGCTCCCTTAAAGCGACCTTCTTGTGGAAATTTAGCCATCGCCCTTCTATAAAACCACTCGTCATATCGTCTTAGGGGTTGGTTCCCACATTTCCACCCCCTCTTTGGAGTATTCTAGATGAAAAGGCTATTTTAGCTTGTTTATCGCGACTTCTCCATGCCTTGTGCACTCCACCTTTGCTAGGCTTCCATACTTCCTAAAAAACCAAGGTGCATGAGCCCAAAAGATGTAAGTAGTATTCGACTTCTCTCTCCCATGCGTCTATGAAAGCTTTAATAAATTTGTTATTAAGCTTGCCGCGAACATTTCTACATCTTCTCTTGTGAGGTCCATTCTCACGAATGTATGGGGAACAATTAGGACAATGCATCCCATGCTTTTTTTCCTCAATCCAGTGAGCGAACGCCATGCATTCGGTCTGCTCATCAACAAGCAATTTTCAAATTCATAGACCTTTTTCTCCCATCCGGTTTCCGTTCGAGAGCCTCTCTATGATTCTTTATGAAGCGTCGGGCTTTCATCCCTCAATTGACACCTTCCCGAGGCACACACTTGTTCTTCTGTCCGTTTCTCATCGAGCTCTAATCTTACATTGCCACCATGCAAACACATTTCGATAGAACATGTTCAACTCTGGTAATTCCTTCCTCTCTTCTCTTCTTGTGCGAAATGTTCCACACACTAATCATAAATTTCTCAAAAATATCATCTTGTCGATGATTCTCACAAAGCCGCGCAAAGTGCGGATATGAACCCTCTCTAATGGAATGGGGAAAATGCCATGGAACTTGGGATCTTCTTCTCCTCTATTAGGGAGCATTTGCTTGGTTAAGGGACAAGATTGAAACAGTCTTCCCATGCTTGACTTCCTTGCATGATTGCAAGATGAGACAACTTTTGCATGTTCCTTGTCCTCCTCCACTTATGTTGTACATTGCTTTCTCGGTTTTTAAATCAGGGCCTAAGTGAAAAATTGCTTTTGTAAGATCCATAGTGATCTACTTGCAATTTTTTCCCTCCCTCGAATCTAGATATTAGACTCGGGGATGTGGGTTTGATTGAACACCCATTTCAAAACCTCGTGGGTTTCTTTTACGAACTTTAAAGAGACCTAACCACCGGTGTCATCTTCAGATTGACATGAGAACCATTTTTCCCCGCGCTTCTTCTCCTCGTCTCGGCCACCTCTACATCTTTTTTGTTATTCTTGTTGCTCTTTGATTTAGCATGTGCAATTGCATTCTCAATTGCTCTATTCATGATGACAACGGATACCCTCTCATACTTCTCAAACTTGGTGGGTTCCATTTCATCCAATTTTATGCAAACTTCAATCTCACCATTAGTTTACAGAATGTTAAGTCAAGTGTATTTGACAAGGAATTGTAAAGAGTAACTGGTCAACCCAAAGATTATTACGTTCATTCATTCCAACTATATCACAACAATCTTGCCATTCTTATCTTTTTATGGCTATGGCGGGACCAACCACATTCAACGTGGTGCATCTCTCCTAATATGGCATACACCATCTTTGTCCTAGTAACCCTTGTATTCTCGACAATTTGTGGGCGTGGAGGCGAATACTTTTTGTGCCCATTCTTTTCAACGCTTCGTGGAATGGCTTGAATAGAGAGAACGGTAACCAAGCCTCATCGATGCCTACATCATCAAATGGTGCGTACATCCGTTAAGCTTCTAACTTCTTGTAGATCTCCCCTAGTACCATTTCCAATACCATCTTCTTGAGAGGAGAGTTGTAGGGTGACAAATCATGTCCACTATCTCCCCGTTCGTCATTCTAGGTTCTTCACTACGTAACCAAGATTGCTTCTAGTTTCCCCGGATCTTAAGCGGCCTTTGCTGAGTGTTGTAAGCGGACCTTGTGGCCGTGACCACTGGCGTCTGAATGCACCTGATCAAACTTAGGTTCCTCTATCGGTCGATAATGCTTCTTCCCTTTCTGCCAAAAGGGGTGTTTTCTTCCAAATTCTTTAACCTACATTTAAGCCCAAAGTTTGCTCTTCCGAGGGCTCTTGGATCTTTTCTTGCGGCTGCCTATCACCAATTTGGACTTCTCCACTTTGTATCTCAAAGTTTCCCTCCCCAAGCCGTCATTCCTTTCCTTCATCCGTTGGAGTAATGGCGAGAAAAAAGAGGCTTTGGTTTAAGTTATAATTCTCTTGTGACAATCGGGCGGCTCATCTCAAGGAACATATTAGATTCGAATGCCTTCATCCTCTCTCAATCTCACAATATCCCAAGAGGCGAGTTAGTCACCACAAAATCGGACTAAACTTGAAGCGTCCGAAATGGCGGTTTCCTGCCACTCAACGGATCCAATGGATATAAAACGCCATCGCCCGGTCTTCGACACTTTTTGAGCACGCAGTATAACATGTCGAGTCTAAGTTCTTATTTTTAGACCTCTTTTTTATGATTGAAAGGCCCGGAGCATATTCTGAGAAGTCGATTGGATCCTTATCCACATCATTTGGAGCTTCCATGCAAGGTGGATCGTCGCGGCCTTGAAATGAATGTGTACAATTTGTATCTTGACACAATTAAACCGTTTGAGGCTCGGTCAGGTACTAACCTGGTTTTTTGAAATTTTGCAGCGTGCATATGGAAAAGTCCATTCTCCTACAATCCATGCTTTTATACAAAAGCAAATTCAAAAATTCGAATTGTAGAAGCTTGTATTGGGATGAAGTAAAGATCCGGTTCACGAACTTTTGAAAGAGCGCAATCGCAGTAATACCGAAAGCGAAAGTCTAATACAAAAGCTTCAACCTACACATTCAAATTTTGAAATGTAGAAGGAATGGACTCTAAATGAAAATAGGGCAAGACAAGAATCGGTGATGCGCATGATTGGTATCGACAAACCAAGAGACACCGTCATGAGTTGCCTGGTATGCTATAATGCAAGTGGCTTTTAGAAGCGCCCACGTGTTGCGTCAATGTCATCGACAACAAGATTAAATACATATATGGCGCCATAGATATGCGATTCCCTTATTAGGAGAATATTCCAAGCAAATCGGAGGAAAAAAAGGGGGAAATATGGCGTGGAATGGTGATAGGAGGCCATTTTAGTTCATAAAACATAATATAACTTGGAATGATAGATATTTTATATGCAAATGGGGAGACTATTGACGAGGGACTTGTGTTTAGTTTTAATTTGACAACAAATAAGAAAAGTGGATCACACGATCACGAATTTAGTGTGTTCCATTTTTGTTGCATATGTACTATTAAGCTTGGTGTGATCCTTGAAAAATAATATGCTCTTTGAAAAGGGATAATGACTTATGTACTTAAGAGTGGTAACACATGTACAATAAAAAAAAAGTTAGGTATTCAAATGGAATTAGAAGCAAAACTTTTTACATTCAAAATTTTTATGGTAGGTATGGCTTTTACATCATTTTGTAAATTTAAATGCCGGAGGCTTCAACTATTCACAACAAAAAAAGCCCTTAGGTTTTGGTCATATGGTAAGAAAATTTGGAGGCAAGCTCGACTAAGAACAAGGAAAAAAATAAGAGGTGCTCTCTGCCCTAACAAATTTCATTCATCCGCTTCATCATCTGCAAAAAAAATAAGAAATAACCGTTAGTTGAATGCTTAAGAAAAGAAAAGAAAACATGCATGTACCATGAACTAACGCCATGAGCTCCTCGAAGTCGCTGATTCGTCTTCAACTTCTTCATCTTCTTCATCATCTTGACTTCTTCTCCGTTTGGTGAATACTCATTTTTCTGAAGAATCTCCTATCCGACCTTCAAGAACACACTGTGATGAACTCCTGCTTCAGAAATTTCCTCTGATTCCTCATTCTCGATTCCTCGTCAAAGGAATCAGAGAAATCGAAGGAATCAGAGGCATTCAGAAAGCAAGAACCGTGGGCAGCCGGAGGGAACTGGAGGAACACCTCTTCCAGCCGTAATAAAAGCCTCTTGGAGGACACCTCCTGCTCTTAAAGTAGGCCCGATCTCTTCATGGCGATGGACTAGAGAATTGGGCGGAGGATCTAGCAAAAGATTGGGCCGGAGATTGGGGAGAATGGCGCCAATCTAGGCTTGGAATAGATATAGGCTGGATTAGGCGTGAAAATCGTAGGAATGATTACATTATTCAGTCCTATCAACCATCATTACATGCCATTATGTGCATATCTCAAATTTGAGCCATATCTAATATCTTCCTTTTTAACCTTATACCTAAATATCCAATATCTTCCTTTTTAACCCTTATTCCTAAATAGCCAATATCTTCCTTTTTAACCTTATTCCTAAACCTATATGATTTGAGTTTAACCCTGAAAATGAACAATCGATATAATTCGAATTTAACATACTATTTAATACCAAGATGCTTCGTCACACTATGTAGATAATTGGGATTTAAAAAAAACACTCAAACCCTCCTCGAGAAAACCAAGTAAGTCAGAGCCTCACTTGTGTTTAAGTTTAATTTGACAACAAGCAACTTCCATCTTGTGTAGATCGCCGGCGCTGAAATCAAGGTGTAGTATTTTTATGCCCCAACACAATTAAGCCGTGTGCCGAACGTCCGTACTAACCGTTTTGAAATTTGCAACGTGCATATGGAAATCGAAAAGTCCATTCTCCTACAATCCATGCTTTTATACATTAAGCAAATTCAAATTTGGAATTGTAGGGGGAAGCTTGTATTAGGATGAAGTGAAGATCGGTTAAAACGCCTTGTGCCATGGCCTCGAAATGAAAGTCCGATCTACACAAAGCTTCAACCTACACATTCAACTTTTGAAATGTAGAAGGCGGTGCCAAGACGCGCTTACCAAGAGACACCGGTCATGAGTTGCCGGTATGTTATAATGCAAGTGGCATTTTAGAAGCCGATGTTGCATCGGTCGTCGACAACCAACGTAATTAAATACATATGGCGCCATGAATGTGCAATCCCCTTATTCAGGAAGAATATTCCAAGCAAATCGTAATTATGAGAGTTTGGTATCCTAGGTGGCATGGGAAAAAGGGAGCGGAAATATGACGTGGAATGGCTGATAGGAGGCCATTTTCAGACCCCAAATCCGCCCTAATGTCCGACAGCTCTCATTGCCCGGAGTAACCCCCCATGTGAATATGCTTACGAAGTGACAGAGGAGGAGAGTTCATGTCAAGTAAGTTTTAAATAATATTGTATTTTGAAAGGTGTTAAAAGACAGTTTACTTGTAGCCATACACCCCAGCAAAATGGTGTAGCTGAGCGTAAAAGCAATACCATTATAAATGCCGTTCTGCTATGCTCAAATACACAGGACTTCAAAACTATCTTTGGAAAGAAGTTGTTAAGATATATAATAAGCTACCAAGCAGAAGCATAAAAGGAGCTGTACCTCTAGAATTATGGAATGGAAGGGAAATCACGCATGACATACTTAAAGTATTTGGATGCTTGGCGTCTGCACATGTGGCCAAAGAAAACAGAAAAAAATGGATGATAGATCAATTCCATGCTATATGATTGGTTATGGTCAGGAAGCTACGGGATATAGGTTGTATGATCCAAGTAGGAGAACTATTATTGTAAGTCGTGATGTGGTTTTTGATAAGAATACATTGACAGAAAATCAGTGACAAAAATCACATAGCATGGAAAAAAAGCCCACATATGCCATAATACAAATTCTAGATGATGAAAATAATACGGAAAATAATACTGCAGATCAAGAAGACATTAACTCAGAGGAGAGCGAAAATTTAGAGTTTGCAGGAGTTGAAGAGCCATTACACACTGGAACAGAAACGCTAAAGAAGAGGAGAACTGAAACTCAAAAATTACAGGATAATATGCATGTGGATATGAGTGCATATGGCAGAAACCAAACAGATAGAAGCAGATGCCTTAAGGAAGATGAAGTAAACTTTATCATGGCTGCTCTAGAACCAAATGTGCCCACTCAATAGGTTGAAGCCATTAAGAGTGCTGGCAGTAGCAAGTGGAAGGATGCAATGAATGATAAGGTGAAGTCTTTTATAAAAACACAAACTTTTGAAGTTATAGATATGCTTACTAACAAATTAGGAAACAAATGGCTCTATAAGCTGAAGCATGGATCTGATGGAAGTAAAAAATTTAAGGTACGGTTTGTTGCTCAAGGCTTCTCTCGAAAAAAAGGTATGGATTACGATGAAACCTTTTCTTCTCTGGTGAAACTAACTAGTATTAGAGTTCTTTTGGCCATGACTAATGCATGTGATTTGGAATTGCACCATATGGATGTTAAAAATGCTTTTTTAAATGCTCTTTTAAAGGAAGAGATATTCATGAAATAGGCTCCAGTTTTGAAATTGAAGGGAACAAGGTTTGGAAGTTGAAACAGGCAGTTTATGGTTTGAAGCAGTCACCCCGTCAATGGTGGATGTGTATGGATGCATTCTTGAGAAAGAATAGTTTGAGAAACTTCAAAGTGATGGTAACCTTTATATTTTTTATAAGGGTAGTGAATACTGCATTATAGCCTTATATGTCGATGATTGTATCATGGCAGCTAAAGGAAAAGACTGCCTAAGACATTGTAAGCAAGTGCTTACTGATAGATTTGATATGAGTGATTTAGGAGATCTAAAATACTTTCTAGGAATTGAAGTAAACAGAACCAGGGAGCAGAAGATATTACGACTCTAACAGTAAAATAATATTGAAGGTATGTTACTCAAATTTGAATATTAATCGTCGAAGGACTTTTGTACTAGTTTTAAATTGTTGCCAATTCATTAGTTGCAGGATTAAAGATATCAAGTATACAATGTCTCCTCGAATAGAACAAGAAAGAGAATAAATGGAACATGTGACATATCAAGAGCTCATAGGATGTCTCCTGTACATCTCCAATTCTACTAGACCTGACATTTCATTTAATATTAGTATATTGAGCAGATACTGCAATAATCCTGGAAGATCACATTGGATAGCAGCAAAGCGTGTGCTCAGATATTTGAAAGGAACAATGCATGATGGTATTGAATTTAACTCGAAATATTTAATCTTAAAGGCATATGCTGATGCAGACTGGGGAAGTGGCCTTGACAATAGGAAAAGCACGTCTAAATTTGTATTAATATTAGGAGGAGGAGCAATTGTATGGAAAAGTAAAAAGCAGACATGTGCGGCCGTGTCATCTGCTGAGGCAGAATATGGCGCAACAACTTTGGTTGCAAAAGAAATTGTGTGGATTAGGCAATTACTGGCAGAGCTTAAACTGGAACAGAATCGTGCAACTGTGCTTAAGTGTGACTGTCTTAGCTGCATTGCAATGACAAGAAATCTTGTGCAGCATCAAAGAACTAAGCATATCGAATTGTACATGCATTTCATTCGGGATATGGTTGCAAAAGGTTATATCAAATTAGAGTATATTAATATTCATAAACAGGTAGTAGATGTGCTTACGAAGGCACTCACAGGTTACAAGTTTATTCAATTCAAATTATAGTTGGGAGTCATGTCTGATACAAAATGGCATGAAGGGGGAATGAAGTAAATTTGAGTTATTAAGTCATGCTATATTTATGTGAGTTATGACAAATGCACACTGTCAAACTGATGATCACATGTATCTCTTGTATAGATTACACAAGGGTATCAGAAATCCTGAGAATGGCGTATGAAAAACATCTAGTAAACCATGTGATATGGTATGGAACTTGTACAAGGGGCCAAGGACCATTGAAATCAAATTCAATAGTCTATAAAAAGAAGAGAACTATTTCTACATCTCAAGCACATTGAGCATACTGAAGCCAAATGTGATGCAATTAAGTGCAAAATAAAATACAATAAGGCTATGTATATTGGAAGCTCCAGATTGTTCTTTAGGATTGCCAGGAATAGAATCCTAAAAAACTCTATCTCTCCGGTCAGCTGATACCTTGATTAGAGATAATAAGGACATCAAAAAATTCTTCCATGATAACTATGCTGCTTTAATTTCTAACATACCTACCAATCAAATGGATGTTAATGATAAAGACAACTTCATTTCTCTTCTGGAACCTATCTTCCCTACTCCTGTAGAGGCTATGGATGATTCTTTTGGGGCATTACACAGTGAAGTAGAGATCTATAATGTTCTTAGGAGCTTCAGCGAAGGCAAATCCCTTGGCCCAGATGGTTTGCCTAGTGATTTCTATCTTCATTTTGGGGTATCTTTAGATTTGATATTGTCTCTTTAGTTCATGGTTTCTGGAATGCTAATTATTTGCATCCATCCATTTCAAGAGGATTTATTTCTCTTGCATTAAATGTAGATGTCGCTTGTGCTTTCTCAAAATGGAGTATCAATCTCCCTCACTAATTCTTTCTATAAATTATATACCAAAACCATTGCCTTAAGAATTCGTGAATAACTTTAAATAACTATTTGCAAAAACCAATTTGCCTTTTCACCTAAGAGATTTGTCCTGGATAATTATGTTGTAGCCGGAGAGGGTTTCATTGGAACAAGCTCTCTGGTCAGAATTGTATTTTACTCAAGCTAGACTTCAAAAGAACATTTGATACTGTCAAATGGGATTTTTTTGATCTGGCTCTCGCCAAATTTGGTTTTCATCCAAGCTCAAGATGCTCATTCATGGCCTAAATTTATTTATTTATTTATTTGTCTAGCTCTCTTTGGGCCTTGAGAGACCACAGAGCATGCATACATTGTTATATACATTTCAGTATGAAAGAGCGGTGCGTATCTACCGCCCTAATGTATTGCCCCACAACCATGTGTAGTAGCGTGAACAATGAACAAAAGTCTGCGGCTGCAATATTAAACTTATTTCTGATGTCTGTGTAAGTTGTGCAGGATGTGAACACATGACCCTCATCTTCTATACTTCCCTTATCACATAACTTGCGTACTCTTTCTTCCACTAGTCTCTTCCACCAACGTCCTACTTTTAATTCTAACCGACATGAGCTTGTTCTGTAGCGAGTCAAAGGATCTTGGGATGTTTGCATTCGAATATTCCTGGCTCTTGTGCTCATCCATTGGGTTAACATGCGCTTTGTAATGGATCATCCTGCTGCAGGATTCTCCCACTGATGCTCAATGGCAAGTTTCTCCAATAAAGAGCGTGCATCCTCATCATGTGGCCACCTTTGCTCATCAATGCCCCACTTGCCAGCCCAACTTTTCAAGTCACCTAACCATCTTGGATCTGAATTTGCCAATGCCAAATGTGCCAGCTTATTTATTGGTTGCTCTAGCTGATTCACAAAATTTATGGATTGGAACAAACCTTCCAATTCTAACGGGAACATATCTAATTCAACTAGCATAATCTCATATAGGATTTGGTTTTTGTTGCTCATATCTCAAGAATGTCCTCTGAATCTGCTCCAGTTAGTTCCACAGCCTTGCCGAGATGCTCGGTCCCCAAATTGGCACGCCATATAAGACCACCGTCTAGCGCTTGTTTGCCCCCTGTCACCCGCCTGCGAACACATGCTTTCCAATTGTAATTTGAACTGAAATTGATTCCCAGATATTTATAACTGTTAACGGTCTCCAGTGCTTGGCCTATATATGAGAACGCTGGCCTGTCTCTTGTTCTGAAGATCATGATCTTCGTCTTTGTGATATTGACTTCCATGTCTTTTGCATCACAGAAGGATCCCAGAATATCTAGATGGCTTTGCAGTATGCTCAGCATATAGGAAATTACCAAATTACCTAGAATGGTGCCCAGCAAGGACTGTAATCTCAACCATTTGTCGAGTTCATCTATGAACAAACCAAAAGTGTAGGGGCAAGTGGACACCCCTGGCGACCCCTATGGTGCTTCTGACTGTGTCTTGCAAGTCGTGCCCTAGTTTTATGAGCACCTCTAAGTATAGCTAAGAAACTGCCCCTCGAATATCACTTGGGACCCCACTTCGATCCATTCTCTCACCAAGCTCTTTTCTAGATACTGAATCAAATGCTTTTGTGAAGTCTATGAAGGCTATATACAGACGGCTGTTCGATGCTCTTGCTTTCTCAATCAATATCCACAGCAGTAGTACATGATCCAATGTGTTATATCCTTTCTGAAAACCGTCCTGGAATTCTGAGCGCTTATCATGCAATTCAACGCAAGAACTCAGTTTATTCTTTAAAAGCGTGCCTAAGATTTTTGAAAACACGCTCCCTATCAAAATTGTTCTGTAATTGCTTGCAATTTTTTTATCTCCTTACTTGTGAATGGAATGTACCCTGTTTAACTTCCAGTTGAATGGCAAACCCTCCCTGATACATTGGTTCAGCAAGCGTGTAAGGACCATCAATGTTTTGCTACCACCCCATTTCAGCAGTTCTATACAGAGGCCTTCAGAATCATGTGCATGTATGCCATTACTTCTTTCACTTCGTCCTCTGAGAACAAGTCTGATTGTGGGGCTACAATGGGCATAGATTTAATTTTGTCTTTTTCGTAAATATCTTTGACCAATTTGGCCAGGGATTCTAAACTTAGCTTGTGCTTATCTGGCTGGTCAAGCATCATTGTCCAAAACGTCTGTGGTGCAGATATAAACCGGTCGCGCAGATCAACCTGTCTTTGCCTGAAATAAGCTCGCTTTTTTCTCCTTACCAGGTTTTTGTACCCGCGTGGCTTAGTCATGCCATTACTTGGCAATTTTGATCTGGCTTCTTGGGAGGCCGTGTCCCACCATGAGTTACACGGCCTTCCTTTAGCATGTGACCAAATGTTCGCACTGCTGCATCAAAAAAAAGACATGTAAAATGTTTTGAGTCTGCCTCTAAATCCCCTAACAGGTTGACATCCATGAGCAAACTTTCTACTAACTTTTTATATTACTTCTCGTGTATTCTATCTTTGATCTTGGCTGGAAAGCAGTTTCTTGGCAGTATGTTTCTGTTATTGCCTTGATTTTTGCATATAATGGCATGTGATATGATTCTGGCACCTTGTCTCCAATGTAAAATTCTTCAATCATGTCCAGGTTCTGTGCAAGGAGATAGTCTAATGTACTGCTCCTTGCATGATTAGCACATGTGAATCCATTTGAGTTATGGAGTTAGCCCATTGACAATTGGCATTCTACATGCTGTGCAACATTCTAACAGTTTGTTCCTGTTTTGTTTGATATCGTATCTTCGAATGATCTTTGTATCTCCTGTTTCATTGAGCTGCACATCAAGAATGTTTTCAAATGCATTTGACTGCCTATTCCCCAATCTTGCATTGAAATCACCCATAACGAAAACATCCCCTAGGGCTTGGTATTTGATAATATCCATGCTCAGATTGCAAAACAGATCTTTACTGTCCATTTCATTGCCTTCGTAGATTCTGGCTGTGCTGGGTGCAAAATAGCAGATTGCTATGAATAGCATTTTTCGATCTGTTGTTATCTTTATCCATATACTGTTTATTTACATCATTTTTGTGACGCTCCCTGAACATATACGGCGCTCTGGACGTATACATACAGGGACTTCCCCCTCCCATGGCAACTAGCTCACCATGAGCAGGGCCCTCCGTCTAACTCGGGCCATCGATAGAAGGATGCCCGGGTGAAGGACACGGAGGTGTCATTCGGCCCACGCCTTCAATGGGACTCCTATGTCGCAGAAGCGTGAATACAAGGTTAGCACACAGCATAATCATATAATAAATAACCACCACGAAGGGTGGCATATCCATCCAACTGATGATAACAGAGAAGATACATCTAATGCTAAGGAAAACATCCCAAACCCCAGGTTCTACCCCAGCTCAGACTCCTGTGAGGATGGACTGACGGCTCGGTCTCAAGAGATCAGCAGACGGAGGTATAACTCGGCGTTATTTTGCATAGAAACGATGGCTAGGGTTGTCCACTCCATCCTACCGTCCCATGCACACTTTGTAGATGAGTCGAATCATGCTATGGCATCACTATAGCCTTCCGGAGGCGGGACTCAAGGTACCACCCTTGAGCCTACTCCAAGTTACATCTCCACATTCCGATGAGGCGGTCGGGAAGTGTCCCCTTCCGGATTGCAATGGTTCCATGGGTGAGCTAGAAATACGTGTCGCATCGGCGACCCCCCATCTGCATTGCAGACCTACTTCCCTAACTTTATCATCAAAGTACGGGATGCCCCATATGGGTCACACCTCCTACGCACCCGTGGGAGTGTCGGACCCATACCCACCCCCTCACGTGGACCGACTATCGGCCTAGCCCAATGTAGGAGTCTCGGGGAGCCTTTTATGTTCGTGCAAGACCCCACCCCACTTCACCCTTTGCGTCCCTTCTGCAGTGTTAGCAATTCCATAGCATCCATGGCCCTGGTCTCTTGTGCACCTGCCGCAACTAATGGGAATAATCTGGGGCTCTATCTAGGAGCATACTACAATACATGGGCTCGAGGTCTCTACCCGTAATCCCCCATCTCCTGAGTGCTAACTAAGCAAAGAACTACTAAACCATCAACCAAAGCACATACAGAGACTAGAGATAAGAATACTCACCATATCAATCAAGGTTTAGCCTAACAGGTAAACCACAGAGAAAACAGAGAAAGAACACATCACAGAGAGGCGCTATGCTATAAATCATCAAGGTAACCTACTGACTAACCGTCAAATCGGTCTTGGGCTACTCCAGCTCGACTAACTGAAGGGCGCCTGGCGGCTGCTTCTCCTCCTCCATCTCCAATAATATAACAATCAACACACAACTACCATTAACATTATTAACATAAACCATTGCATTTAATATATTTAATTAAAATCCCCCTTAAACCCCCTTTGGTTTGGGTGCATATTCACACGGGGGGTTACTCCGGGCAACGAGAGCTGTCGGATGGGCATATTTGCCCTTTATTCCAAGATCTGGACTGTACATAGCGATCCTCGTTTGTGGGGTATGCATGTACAAGTTTTTGTATACTGTATATTAAAGTTTGCAAAATACTATAAGGTTTGAGAGAATGTACTTAATGGTGTTAATTTTATACATGTATTGTAAATATATTTTTGGGGCTCTCGCTGCCCTACGTAACCCCCCGTGTGAATATGCACCCAAACCAAAGGGGGTTTAAGGGGGATTTTAATTAAATATATTAAATGCAATGGTTTATGTTAATAATGTTAATGGTAGTTGTGTGTTGATTGTTATATTAAAAAAAATTTTGGGCCCTTCGGGCCCTAACTAAAGCAAATATAATTAATTACTAAAAAGCACAGTAACATCAACATAAACAAATTATTTCCATTAAGAGCCGCCCAAATATACACAAACACATTGTTATAAAATGGGCAAAAACAACAATAACATCATAAGGTTTACTGAAAGGGGCCATGGCGCCCAATATAAAGCCAGTACCACTAGTTCAAGAGAATCAACCGCAAAATAGTTTAAAATACCCCCTTCTATTGTAAAGCGCACATTGTCATGCATATGCTAGTGCATATGATAACATGTGTTGGTATCAATGCAAGCACATAATCTGGAACATCCGTGCAAGATCAACAAATATGGAATGATGCGGACCGGAATCACCACGGTACCGTCCCATATGCCAAAAGATGCCCGGTTCAACCTAAAAGTTGTTTACAATTTGGCATTGGCATTCCATTATAACACTTTCATCAAAGCCGTTGCTCCCCGCAGTCTTCTTGAATGGGAGAACTCCCTTTTGCTAGAAAACTTCAAGGGCGTCAGGCATAAAGCAGCCATTGTATAGTAACAGGTCTGGGATAGCAATGGAACTTTGTTTCTTCATTATGGCTAAAGAAAAGTATTCTCTCTAAATCTTCTGGTTTCAGACATACCGAGAATGACTTCAAATGGTCAGATAGCAATATCTTTCGACATCTTTAAAAAACACGCACTTTATGCTCTAAAGTTTCTTATGAGCATATCACCCTCTGAACTACCATAACTAAGCAAACATGTCCGGTTCATGTGAGACATTAGAGCATGGATTCCTCTTCCGCATGTGCATCCAATGATACTGATGAAGTTAACCTTAAGCCTTCAACTTGCAATATAGGCCTAAGAGCTTCTTTGCAGTAGTAAACCTTTTCCATGACTTATATGGCCTACGACTCACATTCCTCTCCATCATCTAGAGAAAGACCTGATACCCACCTTTCAAACTACTGCATTAGACATAGAAATTGAGATGTGCATTGCTCAGCCCTTCTTTACTACAAACAAGCATGAATTATCTTCTCTTTTCTAGAATCACAAGCATCAATATTAATGACATCATCTGGAGCCATACCTTGTCTACTACTTTTCTGGAACAATTGCATAGCATCCTGGCTGCAAAAATGCAGAAACCAAATTACTGCATCCTGGTGCAAAAAGGCAGAAACCAAAATGATGAAAGATTAACATTTCAAACTACCGCATTAGGCATAGAAATTGAGATGCGCATTGCTCAGTACAACTTTTGAGAAGCCCTGGTTTACAAGTGTGAACTGCCTTCCTCTCCTTCCCAGAGTCACAATGATATATTTTAGTTGACGTCTTCTATAGTCAAGGCAGTTATTTGACCTGCATGTATTAAGATGATGGGAAATTCTGTTAGAAGGGAAAGTACCGCTGTTAAATTTAAAAAAGTATCTACCATCCGTAAAATCGAAATGCTCAAACTGATGGCTTATATGAAATGAAGTATTTGCCAGAACAGGGAAAATTTTCTCTTGAAGACTTCCCGGACCAAGCGTAAAAATAAATGCTTCTATTTGTGAGGTTTCAAAGCAGTGTAGTTCCATAAGAGTTGTTTATTGCTTTTTTTTACTGAAATAAGAATGACCGGAAATAAACTGCCCTTTCTATGCTAAAGCTTGGGTCATACATTATCAATCAAAAATGACTGAACCTCCTTATAGACTGAACCATTCGGGACAAAAAGAAGCTGCTCGAAATCTGAATCCATCCTTCTTAGCCTTATAAGGTCATATCCAATGCCCTGGCCTTAATCATGCATGCAGCTCCACGCCCCATCATCTCTCTCACGGCCATCTTTGGATGTATGCCTCCCTTTCTAATAACCAAAGATTCCATTATTGTAATAATTGTTGTGGTTGGACCAAGCCCACGAAGACGTTACGGACAGATCTGGCGCAAAACAACGGGGATATAAAGCGGAAAGGCAACACACCTAAGAAATATTACAAGTCGCCCCTCGCTCAAAGACTTCTTAGCCGCCATAGCTCCTTGCTCCCATATCAGAATGGGGTTCTTCCATCCTTGCCTTAGCCGATTTGAGCCATTCCATCATTGTCTAATACTATAACCCTAGAAAAGAAGAGCTCGATATCTGCATGCTAAGTTTGAAAATTCGTCTAAAACTGGTGCATTCAAAAAGGGCTTCTATTGTAAACCCTTGGATTAAAAACTCCTAGGGTCAATCTTGGCCATTAAGATGGGTAAGGGGAGCAAAAACCATTAAGAATGTGGAACTAAAACATGAGAATACCGCGTGCACTCTAGATATACTGATCAGTACATCTCGTGGAATACGCCCTTAAAATCATATGAAAACCATATTAAAAAGTGTACAAAAATACAAAAGAAACCCCCTGTTATTATGCTACATATTTGCTCCTAATTCGAATTGGGGCACAAAAGCCCCAATTTGAGTGTCCCCAATTGGAAACCCTGCCTTGCCCAATCGATTTGGGCCAGGTGGCATGTCATTAATTAACTAATTAAGCTAATTAGGTTAATTAAGATAAAAATACACTTAATTAGGTTTTATTAATTTAGCATAGCTAAATTAATCCCTTTTAGGTCAACCCCCTAGGTTAACATACCCCATGGTGGCGTATTTCTACTACGTGACGTGTTAGTATCTTTATACATATACCATATAAATACGTGGAACGTCACATTCTCCCCACCTTAGAAATGATGCTGTCCTCAGCATCAAGACTACTCCTATCGTAGGGCAACACATCATACATTGGAAGGAAGTCTCCCCTCCTTAAAGAGACGTGAGATTATAAGTCACACAGACATAATCATGTTCAAAGTGAAGAATTATAACTCTGCAGTACATAAAAGGTAGAGGTATAGGTCAGACATGACCATCTTTTAGGACCGTCGAAAGTGAACAGTCAAGATTTGTGGAAGTCTCAGTGTTTCATTCGTGGTGATGAGTTCACAGTTTATCTTATTTAGAAATTATTCTTTCTATACATACGGGTAATTGATTATATTTTATGGACACGTGTAAATATAAGCAACTTCTATTTCTTCTTTTAATATAATACAGACTTATTAATCGCGCGCTGTTTAGTAGAAAGTTATTCTAATCATATTAACTTCTGTGTATATGTGTATTATATTCCCGCTTGACTTTGTAATTCATTTTATTATAGCCAGCCCTAATTTTGTAGCAAAATTTTGTTTTCCTATTTTGTTACAGTTTTAAGAACTCGTATGTTACCCTTTAATACAATTATATATTGTACTTTAATATTAAGTACAGACAGACGGTCTTCATGATTTATTATTCATAACCTTGTTATAACGTAATCTAAGTCTCGTTATTCCCTCAGAAGTTTGTGTAAGACATACATACTTATCTCCTTCTATTATATTTGATTAGGTGTTTAAATAGCTTGCTCCTTTCGATTATCTTTAATGTTTCCACACTCACACTCTCTATCTTTAGCATAGATTACAGTCACATGCGGACACATATTAATTTATTGGTTATGTTTATACATTTACCAGACGTCCCGATAACTAGCATCGCGGATCCCCAAATCGACCTGAGGCAGAAGGGTATGGCGGAAGGGTAAATGGATCGGAAGGGTATGGCGGAAGGGTAAATGGATCGGAAGGGTAAATGGATCGGTCTATTCTTGGATATGGCAAAAGGGAGAATAGGGCAAGGAACGAATTCAAAGCATCCAGTTGAATATCTTCTCTGTTCTGCAGCCCTTTTTGGAAAATCATGGATTATACGATAGCAAGATCGAAATGAGCAGAGTTCTTCAAGATCTTCAAGAAGTATCAAGCAATCGAAATGGGAGCCGCTGTAAGTTAGTCTTTGTTTACGGCACTCTAAAAAGAGGGTTTGGAAATTACTGGCTTATGCAAGAGCCTACACAAAACAAGCACGCATATTTTCGTGGAACAGCACAGACCAAGTCCAGGTATCCTCTTGTCTGCGGCCCTTTCCAGGTACCATTTCTTCTTGATTTTTCAGAAAAAGGGTATAATGTGTTTGGGGAAGTATACGTAGCCGATGAAGAGGCAACTGCAAGGCTAGATGAGCTAGAAGGGCT
Source organism: Isoetes taiwanensis (assembly GCA_021234155.1). Classification (NCBI taxonomy): domain Eukaryota; kingdom Viridiplantae; phylum Streptophyta; class Lycopodiopsida; order Isoetales; family Isoetaceae; genus Isoetes; species Isoetes taiwanensis. The sequence continues at coordinate 281,168 of JAJEKV010000199.1, read as the reverse complement.
TTCTAAAGGGCAATATGAAAGGAGACAGACCCAGCTTAAATCCTTTCGATTAAATTCTTCCATTCAAAGTAAATCCAATATGGATATCTCTGGTATAAATGCGAGGCATACTTTGCAGACTTCCCACTACTCTAGTGCACTTGCCAAAGCAGAGTGTTTAGAATCTTCTGATGAAAAACAAAGGCTGCAGTTATGTCCCAAGAAAGGAGAGGCCAACAACCTTACATTTTTGGAACATGTCTATGCCTGGATTTGAAAAAAGGGTTATGCTAATTACGTTTGATTTGTTTACGCCTTCCAGAGTGACCGGTTCTCATTTGCTTCCATGGTAAATCGAACTAAACAAGTATGGTTTTTGCTAAAGGCCGGGTTATGCATCTCTTGGGGATATAGAAGAAAGGAGGAGATGGCTCATCATATGAATCATGTGGATGGCGTAAAACCAAAGCGACCAATATCTGAGGAATAATTGCCATGCTTGTAATCACGAGTGTACATACAATGTGCAAGGGAATGAGCATGGACATCTGAGATGCACCAAGATGTCATAAAGTCACTTTTCGGAGATCATTATCTCAAAGAATAATATTCACCACCAAGGATGAATACCACCAACATGCAAAGGTTAGCAACAAGTCCCCGTTGCACTTTCTCGCACCAATATCAAGATCGAAAATTCAACGGCCTTGAACGGCGGCATCAATTAAGAGCGGCAAGAATCTGGGTTCCAAATGGTGGTATTCCAAATGGAGTTTCAAATGGAGTGTTTAGAATCTTACAGTGAAAAACAAGCTGCAGATTATGTCCGAAGAAAGGAGAGGTCAAGCAACCTTACATTTTTGGAACATGTCTATGGATTTGAAAAAGGGTTATGCTAATTCGGTTTGATTTGTTTACTTGAGAGTGACCGTTCTCATTTGCTTCCATGGTAAATCGAACTAAACAAGTATGGTTTTTTTGCTAAAGGCCGTTTATGCATCTCTTGGGGGATATAGAAGAAAGGAGGAGATGGCTCATCATATGAATCATGTGGATGGCAGAAACCAAAGCAGCCAATATCTACAGAATAATTGCCATGCTTGTAATCACGAGTGTACATACAACAGGCAAGGGAATGAGCATGGACATACAGATGCACCAAGATGTCATAAAGTCACTTTTCAGAGATCATTATCTCAGCAATAATATTCACCACCAAGGATGAATACCCAACATGCAAAGGTTAGCAACAAGTCCTGTTGCACTTTCTGCACCAATATCAAGATCAGAAAATTCAACGCCCGCGCGGCATCAATTAAGGGCGGCAAGAATCACAGGTTCCAAATGGTGGTATTCCAAATGGAGTTTCAAATGGAGTTTCTTCTGCTAGGATGATCTCAGGCTACAGGCTACTGTAAAGATAAGAAGGCGCTTTTGTAAGATTTGCACACGGACGAATGGCTTCCAGATAAGTTTTCTGTTTCATTTTGAATCAAGACAATGACCAATTCTGTTAGCTTGGGGTAGCATATATTTTGATTTCAGGACATTGCATTTAGTAAAGACATTTAGTAAAGACATTTTCTGGCATGTTAGTCACTCTAATTTGCCCTCTATTTCTCTCTGGTTTTGAGATTTCTTTAGCTCTTAAGTTTATAAAAGAGATAAAATATTTCCAAAGAGAAAGTATGGAGTAGAGATGTATATATGATATGTATGAACGCAACGGATGTACGGATACAATCTAATAAACAGTGAAAAGGAGAAGATGGTGCAAATAGGGAGAGGCGAAGTGATGGGACAGAGAGACAGACGTCTTCGCCATCCACCAGGACAGAGTGGGGTAATTAGCCCACCGACTGGTGCCTTCTACTAAGCTACAGACACCAACCTAACTGGAGATACAACAACCACAAAGGATGGACGAAAGGAAACGAATAAACAAGGGAACCAGGAGTAGATGGTGCAAATAGGGGGAGGCAAAGCTATGGGACAGAGAGACGGACGTCTCCGCCATACACCAGGACAGAGTGGGAAATAGCCCACCGGCTGGTGCCTACCACTAAGCAACAGACATCAACTTCTCCGGCCCCATAAAAATGAAAGTGGAAAAACGGAGGTTGCCAAGTACGGGATAGTGGGAGACAACTCCCCAACCGTACACCAAGACAGTGAGGATCTAATCCTCCGATTGGTGCACCAAAGTCACAAACCCACTATCAAAAGGATACAACAAAAACAAGATATTACATCATGTCAATCCAGGGGGACAGATAGGGCATAGCACGTACAAAAGCAGCATGTTGAATAAGAGTAACAGGGGAACGCTGGCCAGATTCAGGATGGGGAGCCACGACCTCCGAATTGAGAAAGATAGATGGAGGAACATAGATAGAGCAGAGCGAATATGTCGAGTATGTGACTCAGGAAAAATAGAAGACGAAGAGCACATGGTAAAAGAGTGCCCGGTTTACACAGACATAAGGTCCAAATTTAACAAGGTCAGGTGGGATCTCCCACTCCCAGCACTAATGGACAAAGAAGAGACACTCACAGATGTAGCGAAAGCTATAAAAGAAATGATAATAAGACACCGGGGGGTGCACAAAGAGAGAGGGCTAATAATCTGAGAAGCACGGATGAGGCGGATCAGAGAGGCCCACAAAGTACAGTTCAAAACTGTTTATAGCGATGCATTGTGTATGGTCAAGAAGCCAGCTATAAGCACGATGCGAGTAATATAAAGAACAAGAGAAGCCCACTAGATGGCTACATAAAACCTATGCGTCTGTTTGCTGGCAGCACCCTTTGGGAGCTCGCAGGACGCTACACAAGTCCGGGGGCCTCACGGCCTGAGGGACGTTAATGTATATTCTATTCTATTCTATTCTATTCTATTCTATTCTATTTATTTTATTGCTATTTTCGTAAATTTATCACACATACAGACACTCTTATATTTACAGGGCACAGATACAACTGACATATACATTCGACGTAATTGGTACCCCCCGGTCGCTATCCGGCAGTGCTATGGCTATGCAATCGTCCTGTATCACAAAAGGCCAGTTGTGACTATGGTGTCCACGGCGGAAGCATCGAAACCATGCCTGGTCCGTCCTGAGCCTGTTATATGGTGATGACTGAGCAGGTCCTGGGCTCTGATACCACTGTGACGCTCCCTGAACATATACGACGCTCCGGACGTATACATACGGGGACTTCCCCCTCCCATGGCAACCAGCTCACCATGAGCAGGGCCCTCCGTCTAACTCGGGCCATCGATAGAAGGATGCCCGGGTGAAGGACACGGAGGTGGCATTCGGCCCACGCCTTCAATGGGACTCCTATGTCGCGGAAGCGTGAATACAAGGTTAGCACGCAGCATAATCATATAATAAATAACCACCATGAAAGGTGGCACATCCATCCAACTGATGATAACAGAGAAGATACATCTAATGCTAAGGAAAACACCCCAAACCCCAGGTTCTACCCCGGCTCAGACTCCTGTGAGGATGGACTGACGGCTCGGGCCTCAAGAGAGATCAGCAGACGAGATATAACTCCGGCGCTATCGGGCATAGAACAAATGGCTAGGGTTGTCCACTCCATCCGCCCCTCCTGTGCACACTTTGCAGATGAGTCGAATCATGCTATGGCATCACTATAGCCTTCCGGAGACGCAGACTCAAGGTACCACCCTTCGAGCCTACTCCAGGTTACATCTCCCTGGTCCGATGAGGCAGGTCGGGGAAGTGTCCCCTTCCGTGATCGCAAAATGTTCCATGGGTGAGCTAGAGAATACGCCCGCGCATCACCGACCCCGCATCCGCATCTCACCTACTCCCCTAACTTTATCATCAAAGTACAGGATGCCCCATACGGGTCACACCTCTGCACCAGGGAGTGTCAGACCCATACCCGGCCCTCTACGTGACCGACTATCAGGCCTAGCCCACTGTAGGAGTCTCAGGAGCCTTTATGTTCGTGCAAGACCCACCCCACTTCACCACTGCTAGTCCCTTCTCTGGTGTTTGGCAATTCCATAGCATCCACGGCCCAGTGGTCTCTTGTGCACAGGCCGCAACTAATGGGAATAATACAGGGCTCTATCTAGGAGCATACTACAATACATGGGCTCAAAGGTCTCTACCCCCCGTAATCCCCCATCTCCGAAGTGCTAACTAAGCAAAGAACTACTAAACCATCAACCAAAGCACATAAAGAGACTAGAGATAAGAATACTCACCATATCAATCAAGGGTTAGCCTAACAGGTAAACCACAGAGAAAACAGAGAAAGAACACATCACAGAGAGGCGCTATGCTATAAATCATCAAGGTAACCTACTGACTAACCGTCAAATCGGTCTTGGGCTGCTCCAGCTCGACTAACTGAAGGGCGCCTGGCGGCTGCTTCTCCTCCTCCATCTCCAATTGCTCCTAATTCAAATTGGGGCACAAAAGCCCCAATTTGGGTGTCCCCAATTGGAAACCCTACCTTGCCCAATCGATTTGGGCCAGGTAATTAAGCTAATTAGGTTAATTAAGACAAAAATACACTTAATTAGGTTTTATTAATTTAGCATAGCTAAATTAATCCCTTTTAGGTCAACCCCCTAGGTTAACATACCCCATGGTGGCGTATTTCTACTACGTGACGTGTCAGTATCTTTATACGTATACCATATAAATACGTGGAATGTCACAATTTTCTAATGCTTGAATGCTATCTATTAGCTATTTTCTACAATATACTGCCAATCCACCAAAGCCCCTCCCTGCACCAATCTTTCTTTCATTCCATGTATGTGTTATCCTTTCAAATTCTTGGATATCTGGCAGCATACAAAATTGATGTTCAGATGATGTTTTGAAATATGTTAAGAATGCTAGAAGTTGACGTTCACTTCTTATATTTAGCATGTAAATCTAAAAAGGGCATTTGAGATATCACTAGAATGCGGCATAGAGATATGACTTCGCCGCTAAAGATTTTGTAATTTAGTGTAGGTGAAAAGCTTTGCATCTTTTACAAAAGATGCCACAACGTTGTATTTCTATTTTGGAACACTAACTTAGCAACTAAATTCAACTTCAGATATCTTGAAAGGAAGAGAATGTTTCTGATTTATTTCGACTGATAGAAAGCAAACAAAGTGATTCAAGCAACAATTCAAACCTACAGATCCATGAAACCTGGGCTTAAGGAAAAAAATGGCAGCTGCAAATCATGAAAGATGATAGATTGAATAGAATTCGATTTGAGTAATAAAGCAGAAATGGCACTGTTATAGAATAAAATAAACTAGAAAAAGATAAACTAGAATAATCTACTTATCATCATAAGTAGTTTAGATTTAAAAAGGGATAAACCAAAATCTGGACTAAGCGTTAGATTCAGAGCTGGAGAGTGAAAAATATGGATGGAAAACAAAGGCATCTAAGGTTACTAATGCTCCTAGACTTCGATTTTGGAGTCTGCAAAAGCAGTTTTGAGACTAATTCCAATTAATTTGAGGTGGATAAACCCTTCGAATTCTGGCAGATTTCCAACCTCCAATCTGTCTAAACCGTCCAACAAGCTCCATGTTTCTTAAAGATCAACAAGAATCTGTTTTACTAAGGTTTTTCAAAGTGAAAGAGGGTATGAAGAAGGGGATAAACACCCCTGCGAGCCCCTTACAGCAGATAAATAGGCGAGCCCGTTTATCTGTTGTAAAGGGCGCAAGCATGGGTATTTATCCCCTTTAACCGGCAGGCAAGTTTCCTCACCCATTCCTGCACCCACAACTCGATGATCATCTCCCATATCTTGATTATCAACTCCTACAACTGGATTATCACAGGTTCAGCACCTTCTAGAGCTAAATTATCAGCTCTGAGGCTGCCTCCGACGCTTAAAGGTGCAAACAAAGATAGACGCTACCTGTTTCCACGTTTTCAGCTGCCTCTTCATCCCTCTGGGGTGGGTGGGTGCCTATTATGTCATATCACAAGGCTTCAATCAACAATGGACACTGCTTGGATTGGAAAGCCTGCTGGTTAAAAAGGAAATAATAGCAATAATGGAAAAGGTTAGCATCTTTGCAAATCACTTATTTAAATCAAGGTTTACAGCTTCATAGCTTGGTAGATTATCGATGGTGGCCCTTGTATACCTTCATATGCCAGCACATTTTTCAGATCTCAGTATGCAGCATCTTCTTCAGATCTAGGTAAGCCGACATCTTCTTATACCCATATATACCTCTATATACTGGCATCTTCTTCTGATTTAGGTATGCGACATCCTTTTCAGATCTAGGACAAAATTATGTACTATGTAATGCACGACCGAAAGAGATTTTGGTCTATAATTTTTGAGGCGGCGCTGCTAGCTAAGGTGGCCGACGAGCGGCGAAGCCACTGAGGCTGGCCGATGTAAATTTATACCATTTGGTGCAGTGCCTCTTGAGCTCCCATATATATATAAATTTATTTTGTCCAATAACATGGGAAAATTTAAAGTTTACGAATTAAAAAAATAAAACACACACACATATTCTATGAAAGAGCCAGGCTATATAGTGATTACCTGGCCATGTCTGTGTATGAAACACTATAGGGAGTCGAAAACAATAGATCTAACAAGTTGCATGTTGTGACTCAAACAATAATAAGTCAGCATGTGGGTTGGGTGAAACAACCAAAAGGGATTGTTACAGAATAATGAAGTTCCATAAGTAGATAGTGCTGAGGAACATCCACTTTTGATGACGAGGCAGAAGACACAAATAGCTCTGGTCTCAACAAGTCAGACGATGACATGCATCCTGAATTAGCTGCAAAATGTCAAATGTACTACATTTTCTAAAATTTTGTTTAAGAATTTGTGGGGTTTTGAAAACTTTGAATACCATACCTTTTTATCATTCTAGTGCAATTGTTGTTTGTTTCAATGTCAAATTTTTTATTGCCTTTAAATTTCTTAACATTTTTCATACTAAACTAGGGGTATCAAAAAGTTTGCATGTAAGTTAAGTTCAATCATAAGATAAAAAAAATGGTGTTTAAATGTTCAAATTATTATACTTGTCACAAATAGACCGCAAACATAGACCTTTTTTTGGAATTTTAGAGAATACTTTAAAGATTCCTCTCGGAGTGCATTTGGACCAAATTAGTGCATTTCAATTTAAACTTTATTTTGTTCCGCCTGTATGCCAAAAATGCACTTCTACAACTCCATACCTTTTAATGTATAATATCCCACCTTTCTAAAATTTAATTTGGCTATTCCCAGCGTCGCCTATTTATGTCTCTACAATATCTTGTATTAATATACAATGTACTTATGCTTATGTCCAGCAATACTGGGCTCTATTACTAATGTTCGTAAATACAACTTTAAAGTTGATGAGCCACAAAAATTATATTACGATATTTACCAAAATGCTCATTTGGAGGGCACCTTGATATAGCAAATAGTAGTGGTTTCCTCCTTCCTTGAGTTCCTCTATATAGTACAGACATCTGCGCTTTTGGTTGCTCATGACTCTCATGTTGATAATATTGACGTATCTCCTCATTTAGTTCAGATGCCTAAGGTTATCATGTGTGATAGCCTCACTATTCAGTGTTTGAAAGAGCCTTGGCAGAGGTTTAATTTGAAGAAGGTTGCAAGGAAAAAGTCAGTTGCAAATTCATGTGAGTCTGGTCCTTCCAGTATGAACTTATCAAGAAGTGGCATTTCTACTACCTCTCTTCCTCGCCATATTGTATGGTATGACAACCGATGTCAGCTGATGAGCAATTATATATGTTGTATGTTGATCATGATGAGGCGGCCAAACGCCTCAAAATTACAAGAGACATGATTATTTTTACTATGTATGGGTGGTTTTGCCTTGGAGGTTCAATTGTCTTTCTAAGTTTTTTAGTCCTATATTACAGTATCTATGATGTACCTTGAATTTCATTCTTGAATATAGTCTTCCGTCCTTCAAAAAAAAGGCAAATAGTAGTGGTAATTTCCCCTTAGGCCAAAAACTATTGAAGCATACTTTAGGGATCAAAATAGAAACAGGATTGCTTTTTTTTTGTTGGTTTATAATATTGTGATGTCGCATGGCAATCCACTACACTGTGGAATGGAAGTAAGGTCAACCCATCCCGCATGAGTGGCTGCTAAAGTTTTTGTAAATTTTCCTTTTTAAAAAAAAAATTATGACTGCGACAACTTAAATTTTTGACCGCAATAAGGAAGAGGCAGAGCATTGGATTTATTGAGCAAACTTTGTGAAACTTTTCAGAAAGATCTTCATAGGTAAAACTTTGTAAAACTTCGCCAGTAAAATTTCAGAAGAGGATCTATTCTTCACAAGAAAAGGCAAAAGCTGGGTCTATTTTTTGAGGGGCAATGTGTTGGATATGCTCATAGAATTTTATAAAACTGCAAAACCTATGTAAAATAGCTCCCTTATTTTTATTTCTACAAGAAACTTATCGCGGCGGCCGCGAACGTTTCTCTTCCCCTTGGCCGCTGCGAAAATGACATGGTCGCAAAGCTTCGGGTGCAGCTAAATCAAATCAGAGAAATCGTAAAATGAAGAGTTAAAGGGATCTTATCATCATATGTTTTGTGGCCAGATATATCTATAGATGCAGCTTCCATCGCCAAAAGCTCCTTAAGGCGGCTCATCTGTAGTTAAAAAGACCAGAGAAATGGACATAGATCAAAATATTTGGCTTGAAATGCAAGCGCTTTAACCGTTTGGCCGGAAATATGAATGGGATGCATAGATCAAGAAGTGTTCTTGTATGCTAAGATTGACTTGTTCCCGAAAAGAATTTACCCTATGTTGGAGTATTTCAAAAAAAAAAATGTCTTTCTGATCCACTAACTAAAATGTGATAGAAGAGAATAAGATATTGTGTCGCAGTAGAACCATCTAGCCTAAAGCAAGTGTTTTTGAAAAAACAACTCTAGAAATGTTAAGCCACCCTCATTTCAAGTATATGTTTGAAATTTTCTTTCACAGCAGGGCAGAAATAATGTTAAAAAAAAGCGAACAGCAGAAAAAGACATAGGCGGGATTGTTGCTCTGGATTCGGCCATGAGTTTTTAAGCCAAGACCCATTTTTGTGATGAATTCTCTCCATTACAATCCTCTGTGTAACCGACTGACCTTAATTTTGGAAAAAAGAAAGCAATTACAGTGGCTCAGAAGGAGTCAAATCCAGAGATTCTAATTCATACCAGTTTATCTGCATGAAACTGCAAGTGCCAGAAATTGTATGCTTAGTGCAATTTCTTTGCCGCCGCAACTATGAATTTCCTCAACAGACCAAGATTGGGTCGAATTTGAATAGAGTGATCCAACAATTACGTAGGAAATAGCAATTCTTTTGTGAAATGGGCTCCAAATTTCATCCGCGGAAGTTTAGATAAAGCGAGAAAAAAGAGGAAGTAAGCATTGCTTGTAATAATTTGACCACCCAATTCATCTTCTTCCTGATTCTTATCTGCACGAGAAAGCCCCCTTTGTTATTTCTAGCCTCTTCCCCGTTGATCCGGTGGTTCAAAAATTAAACGAGCTTTTCATCGCTATTCAATCCGAATGATGCGGGACCAAGTAGATTTTATATCTAAAAGAAATCCCCATTCAAATAGGTGCAAAAACGATACAATTATGCCCCAAAGAATTGAATTTCGGATGTTCTTTTGATAGGGCCGCCAGCCTTCTGAGGCGAATAGTCAATGATGTGAAAAATTACTACAACACAAGGCCAAAGAAGAAGCTCTGCGAAATAGAAATCAATCCGATAGTTCACAAACCAATTTCGCAGCTCTGGCGGTCGGCGGTTCTTTGGCGGTTCTAAAAGGAGGCCGATTGTCGAAGCGACTCACGGGCTAAATCAAAGATGATATGCTCAATTTACGATGCAAAAGCAGTCGGATTGGCAGCTCTAAGGATTTGTTTCTTCCCAACATCCAAATCCGTGCTTCTTAGACATGCCCAATTCATCTTCTTCCCAATTTTTATTTGCCGAAGACCCTTTTTGTTGTTTCTAGCCCTCAGCCTGTTGATCCAGAATAATGCCGGACCAAGCAAAATTTTGTACCAGGGAAGAAAACCTTAATGTAAATGGGTGCAAATCGATCCAATTTGGCCCCACCAGAGTAAATTTTACAGGGCCTAAATCCATGGCCATGGTGCCTGATACCTCATATCTCAGCCCTGCATGGGGAAGGAGTACAGCTCCCACGCTTATACTTCTCTGCATCTTCATATGGGCATGCAATTGTGTTGCGACATGGTATCTTCACACACACCAGGATAATAAATCTTCATGAAGGGTTGCTTCATCGGCAAGCAACGCCTTCAAGGGAAGCAAGGATTAACTGGAAGCAGGCCATAGCACCATATCGACAGATTCGGCAGATTGGAAATCGTGAGAGATATGCACCCTGATCGTCTCTTATCACGTGGCGGGACTGAGATTTTTCTACTTATTTGGATTTGGAAATTCAATAGAAGCAGACGTGTCGGTGCCAGGGCTGTGCTCAGCCCAGAAAAAATACTTCCTATTTTTTAAGAACAGAAATGTTACTGCTTTATATATGGTATGATATTTTGTAGGGCAATGGAGTCATCGCCATTCTCGACTTTTGCAAATGATCCGACTAACATAGACCCCACGTGCAAAACTGGGAATGGAGTCTCGACCTCCATTCTCCCTATACATGATTGATTGATTGCCACGTTGCTTTGTTCGACCGCCCTTCCCATGAATGGGTCGTGGCACATAGGTAATAGGTATGTTCTTTCTTTAGACATATAGATGCATACTATTTCCACCATATCCGAAATGACGATAGGCCTATTCCATGTTTCACAACTCTCTTTTAATGTCATGTATTTTTTGATGGATTCGGATCTTCAAATTTCACGCATTCTCAAGTTTTTAATCATTCTTCATACGCTCAGCGTTCCTGGAGCAATTGCCGGAGATGAAAGCTTCTCTTTCATCCTTGATTCTAATCACTCAAGCTCCGCAATCTCCAAGCATGGCGATGCGCAGCAGTGCAGCGATTACATCCAAATCAGCGCAAATCAGTCATGGAGTGCTGGTCGTATATACTACGCCCATCCCGTGCACCTGCTGGATCCGTCAAATTCTAGTCAAGTTCGTTCTTTTAGCACTTCATTCGCATTCCAATTCGCCATGGTTGATTATAAGCCATCAGACGGAATGGCATTCTTCATATCCCCAGATATGGCAGATCCATCACTAATGAGCGCAGGGGGGTGGTTAGCTTTGGTTACCGATGCTACCAATCAAGCTACAACAAATCATTTGCTTGCAGTAGAGTTCGATACCTGGCAGAATCTGGAGATTAAAGATCCTCCTGTTGCTCATATTGGAATAGATGTAAATGGTGTAATATCTGTGGCAACTGTGGCTCTGCCAGACGACTTAAGATTTGATAGGCTTTCTGTATTGATGACTGCTTGGATAGATTACAGGGCTGCGACCAAGACAATTGAAGTGAGGTTAGCAAGAGACGCCGTGAAGCCAGAGGTAGCGTTAATCAGTCAGCGGATGAATAACTTAAACGATGTGATCCTGGAGACCATGTATGTTGGGTTTGCTGCTTCCACAGGGGGTCTGATTGAGTTGCACAGGCTATACACATGGAACTTTAGTATCATAACAGAAGCGCCTCCTGCTCCTGCTCCTGCTCCTGCTCCTGCTTCTATCACAAATGGGTCTAATCCCACAGATCAAAAGAAAGAGAAGAACAACGTGTTTGTGCCAGTGCTATCAGCTGCAGCCGCACTGGCTGTATTGGCCTTGTCTGCAGGATCCCTAATCTGGTGGAAATATAAAAAAAAAGATGCCACATGCCTCCACCAATTACTAATTTCAAGTATGCCCAACTGAAAGCAGCCACCAAAAATTTCAGTAGCGAAGTTCTCCTGGGAAAGGGAGGGTTTGCAAGTGTCTACAAAGGAATTCTGGCAAATGGTAACGTAATAGCTGTGAAAGTGCTTTCTCAAATTACAGATAAAGAAGAACTTCCAGAGCTTTCAGTCATAAGCCATCTGAGACACCGGAATTTGCTAAGTCTTACAGGATGGTGTCATGAGAAAGGGAGGTTATTTCTGGTGTATGACTATATGCCCAATGGCACCTTGGACCGTCACCTCTTTGGGGAATTCTCAAACCTCCCTTGGCAACAACGCTTCCAGATTTCGTTGGGAGTTGGAGAGGGGCTTGCTTATCTACATGAAGGATGGGAACAGAAGGTTATCCATAGAGATGTTAAAGCTTCAAATGTCCTCCTAGATGATAACTTCGTTCCACATTTGGGAGATTTTGGATTGGCCAAGCTGATAGATTATGATAAAACAACAGAAATCAACACCTTGAGGGCAGGTACCTTGGGATACATGTCTCCAGAGTTGTTAGCATCGGGTAAGGTAGGCGAAAAATCAGATGTGTATAGCTTTGGAGTGTTGATGCTTGAAATTTGCAGTGGACAAAGGGCAGTTGATCCTTCAAGGAACATGCCTTTGGTGGAGTGCGCATGGAGAATGTTGCAAGAAGGCCATTTATTGGACATTGCTGATGCCAAGTTATATGGGTGCTTTGATCATTCCCAAATGAAGGCAATTCTCACATTGGGACTCTTGTGTTGCCAACATGATCCTCAACATAGACCAAGCATGAGACAATGTTGTCATATCCTTAAAGGAGATGAGTCTTTGCCTCCTTCCTTTTCCCTTGTCGTTGGTACAGCTCCTACTTCTTCACAAAGCGCTGCATCAGATCCTACTTCTTCCTCCAACATTATCCATGGGAGATAAGTGCTTAAGTTTTTCCCTTTCATTTTAAGTCTTTCATGTACCCTAAAAGGAAAAAAAAAAAAACGTTCTCGTTGTGAAATGATTCAGTATAGGATTGATTACTTGATGTTTTTGAAGTTGCACAATAAAGCATGTACATTACATGATACACTTTTCAACATAAATGAAGTTGAAGTATAGAAAACAAGAAACACGGAATCATTTGTGTTCCTTTGCTTCTCGTACCTGTAATCATTTGTGTTCCTTTGCTTCTTGTATTTGTAAAAGAAAGAAAGAAAAAAACAATTTGGCCACTTTTATGTGCTACGATCCTTAATTTACACTTAATTCTAAAAAAGTTCAAACTGCTTGACTATTAAAGATAATGCTTGATTGCTAAGTGAACATCTCTTTACGAATGCATATATATTGACTATATGGCAACACTAGAGTTAAGATTATTGTACGAAAAGGTCAACTTGGGCGCAATTGTACATCTCATCTACTCTAAAAAAGAAACAACGTGTGTCATGCTCTGGCTTTGAATGGATGGGATTCTCCTCTTGTTGAAAAATGTAACTTTTTGTCATAATATGACATTCAGCATATATGGGATATGTAGGCATCAACGCCTGATGTTTTATGGTATATACAACTACAACAATAACATCAATAATAACTGTGTATTAGCCATGAGACTTAGACCATCGCATCTAGTTTCCGGTCCCTAGCGGACTGTATCAAAGAAACATTTCATGAATAAATATAATCTGGGAACATGGCATAATCAATGCTTAGAGGAATATATTTTGGTGTCAAATTGTTGAATATCAATGCAGCCTGAAGAAATAGAAGTTTTGTGCCTTTTGACAAAGCGTTTTGAAAGTTTTTTCAATAATAAGATGAGACACATATGCTGAACTTGTGCAACCTCGTTGTGCAGGGTTCCTTCAAGTTTGTCTTTATGTTGTATGGCTAGTAAAATGCAATCCTAAGCTGTGCTTTTGGGTTATTGTATATAATGCTACTCCCACTTAACACTGTAACCGTAACTTAATAGTAATGTGCAAGTCTCACTACAACAAGATATCTTCTCAAGTCTTAACTTTTGGTCAAGTTTCTCAAGTTATAAAGGAAAATACTCATAATATCTCTTACCAAGGTCGGAATTCCATTATCATGAATCATCATACAGGTCAATAACAATTGATTCCAAGCTCCGGTGTCTCGGGCATAGGATAAAGTAACATAAAACAATGATTTTCTTCAAATATTCGGCAGATGGAGATGCACCCCAAGTTCCTGTGCCCTTAGGTTGTTAGAGGTAAGCATTCTTTTGTAGAAGTATACTTGATTTGCATATTCAAAATCAGGCCATGCAGTAGAGAATTCCATATGCTAGACTGACAGATGCGCCAATTGAAATAATTTTCATCTATTCAATGGCTTGAATAAAAGGGAAAAAACAAAGAGAATATGATAAACCAAAGAGAAAAGATCGATTTTTTTTACTTGTTCATGATTCATAGGGCACATACGTTATGTTATTCCAGTAATGTCATTCTTTGCAGGAGTCTTGGGAGGAAAGCTAGGCATTAATAGAGGTATGAGGGAGTTATTTTACAGAGATTTTGCAATTTTACAAAATTCTATGAGCAGATCCAACATGCAATGATCCAACACATTGCCTGTGAAGATCTACCTCAAAAAATAGACCCAGCTTTTGCCTTTTCTTGTCAGTTCCCCAAGTAGTAATTGCAACATCTTCAAGTCCTCACATGGGTTCTACAAAAGAAACTGGATCCATATACATCCTATTACATATACACAGAACAAAAATTTAGACCCATACATACCCTACTATATACTAAATATATAAAAATGCCCTTAAATTTTGGGGCATTTGCAGAAATGCGCCAAGTTTTTCAAAAATTATAACTTTGCCCTTACTTTTTGCCGTAACATACAAGAAATTACAGAAACAGCAAGAATGAATGAATTTTGGGGCTTTACATTCCTTGCAACAAGAACACAGCGAACCCTACAACAAGAACACAAAGATCCTCTGTCTCCACGAGGAACCCTTATCCTTTCTTCAGGTTTTCCAGTAGCTCCCTTAATCTTAGATTACATTGCAGCAGGCTTTGAGCTTATAGAGTTACTGGAAAATTTGTAGCTTTCAACTTGTACTGCACACCTCTTATTGGAAAATCACATCATGCAACAATCGAAACATATTCCTATTACTAAAACAGAGAAACATATTTCTATTGACATGAACTGTTCTATAAAAATCAACCATGTGAACATGGTATGTTGCTTGTCAAATTGTCAACAAATATCAGTGGACTAGGATCCCTGTCTGTGTCAATATTCTCCATGATTGAATGGTTCTGGGAATGAAAAATGCATCATTCAATCAATAAACTGTGGCCTTTTTGTCAACATAAAAAATCTGAGTGCAATGTTTTATATGAGCAGAACTATTGAAGATATTACCTTCCTAACGATGAATATGAGTAGCTCAAAGCCTAAACAGGTTCTCCATATAGGAAAATAATTCCCCTTGCTATTGGCTTCAATTGCCATCTGAGATTTAAAAGAAAATAAGATAAAACATGCAGCAGAAAATATATAAATATTATGACAATAACAACAGCATGTACATGGAGCATGAACATAACTGCCATGATTTTTTGTAACAATAGTACTTACTTGGAACATGGACATAAATGCCATGACAATAACCTGAGCGCTGATGTATAGCCAGCACTGAGATAATATCAAAATCCATTACATCAATGTGATTAATTTAAGAACGGGTCCGTATTTTGAGGTCTGCAGGACCAGGAACAAAAAGTGCCATTTTGAGTCATATCATTCCAAATCTTTATTCCATAATGCACGTAAAGGAAGCAAATCCATGAGTTATTAAATGCTCAAACTAATTTGGAACGAATGTTATAATTTGGAATGAATAGTCTCAAACTACTCCAAAGTTGACAATTGAAATGAATCGTCTTAAGCTACTCCAAAGTTGAAAATCAGCTACTCGTCTTGCACAAGATCTTCCCACATCCAATATTTTAAGCATATTCTGCATTCAATATTTTCCCTTATGTTAAGCAACGAATATGAAGCCAACAAGTAGGAGATACCTTATATCTTATTCTGCAATTGAGTTCCTGCAGCTTTTGCGGTTATGTCGGGCATTCTGCCCACACCTTGAGCATCTAAATGGACTTAATTCTCTGAAGCGATATTCTGTATGAATTCGCTTTTTCTTTGGCCTTCCTAGTGGTTTACGTGTTGATCGAAAACCTGCTCATCATATTCTGCTCATCATATTAGAAACCTGCTCATTATATTCTGCAACAGTATTGGCTCTAGCAGCCTCCCAGAAAAAGTGAAGGAACTCTGTATTGTTGCATTTCTTTTTTAAGTTTGCTTCAAGATGCCTCATGCAATAGGCATTTGCATTGTTAGGAAAAACAACAAATAGTGCCTCCTGCAATCCTTTATCTCTATCTGACACAAATGTAAGACTAGGATGTACCTCTAGGCAGTATCTTAATTGCATCAAAAACCAAGTCCAATTATCTGTCGCGTTATTGATAACTCCAAATGCAACAGGATAAAGACCTCCTGTAGCATTAATTTTAAGTGACCAAGGTATTTACTTGTCAAGAATGTAGCATCCAATCCTAAAAACAGCCTGCAAATCGAAAACTCAGTTAGACATGCACCATAAGCAATAAAAAGTTTGTAAAATTGTCCATCAATCCCTTCAATACCAGTTTTACTTCCTGGATTAGTTTCCATTAGTTTCTGACAAAATGCAAGAAGTTTTTGTCTGCTTTCCTTTGATCTCCATTAATTGTGTTCATTGTACGTAATAGTTACACTAGCTTCTCTTTGAAAATCATCTATCAATTTTGTTGGCTTATAACGTGGATGCTCCCTCAGCTTCTCATGATATTTTCTGGCCAGCTAACTTGTAGAAGCTTCCTCGTTGCCCAATTGTTGGACACCACCACAAGTATGCTCTCCTATGGCTCTAATCTCCATAACCAATTAGAGAAGCATATAAATGCCATGCATAATCTTCTTAGTGCATTTCACCCTGTATCTAGATTTATCAGACTTAATGACTTTGATTTCAGTGAAAGATGCAAAAGCTTCTGCTCGAACTGCATTTTTTACATCCATTATTGAATCAAATTACTTTCCTTTAAGCAATTCCATGTTGTATAATGGCAATTCAAAGGCATTCTTTTCTTTTCTAGAAGCAAAAGAATGGTAGAAAGAAAGTAAAGGGAAAGAAAATAGCATGCATACATACCTGTTCAATGCATAACAGTGAATGCTCGATACATGACATAATTGTTGAAGATCTTGTCGAAATGATAGGAACTTTGAAGGATCACAACTATGTGATGCCAAAATGAGTATGATTCACATTGTTGATGTCAAATCGTGCCGAATTGATGAATTTTGTTGCCGAAAACCTCTCCTGCTACTTCCCAAAAAATGTCGTTCTTGTATGTCACGACCAAAATTAGGAGCAAAGTTGTAATTCTTGATAATACTGGGGCATTTTCGTAAACACTCCAAAATTTAAGGGCATTTTTAAAATTTTGCAATTAATTAATATAGTATTATTATGGTATCCCACATGCTAAGAAATTGAACCATTGAATTCAATGGTTCAATTTCTTAGCATGTGGGATACCATAATAATACTATATTAATTAATATATAATATTAATATATAATAGGGTATGTGAGGGCAAACATACTGCATTTACAGAATTAACACATTCATTTTGAAATCCATAAAGATTCCCAACATGTTTTGCCAAAAACTTCAATTTTCCATTAAGAAACATTTTACATTCAAGTTTGTCAAAGACCAACCAGTTGTGCTACTAAAATCAAATTTCTCACTATGGAAGGCACGCATAACACATCCTTGAGATTAACTGCTTCTCCATTCAAGTCAAACAGTTCCAAGATGCCCGATTCTTCTACTCTTTGCAATTCTCCATTTCCTAATTGTATAAAAGTGGAAGTTCTTGTTGTCTTATCCCCCCTTTTTTTAGGGTAAGATTTTTATTTTTTATTGATATATAATTGGTACAAAGCCCTTATTCACCCGAATAGTGAAGAGCATAGTAAGAACACAACCAGCTAAAGAAGTACATTATGGGAGCTCTCTCAACCTCTTCCTTGGTTATTAGTACTATAGGGGCCACTGCTTTTCCAAAAAAATACTACAGCAATGGCCAAGTACTATGGAAGATAATTCCTCAATTTCCTACAATCAGCTAGTTATGTAACCACCATCTTGCCCCAACTAACCTAAAAAAAAAGCTGGCCCTGAGATAAATCAATTAAAACTTGCTCATGTAAGTTGCCACAGCCAACAATGCTATGCCAAGGGCTCCACTTCTTCTACTACCAAAGATAAATTTCCCACGAAGATCCTCCCCCCAAAAGTTGCAACCTGCTGATGACTGGCGAATTGAAGAATACTACCTACTTACCACCACAAACACCTATGTTAGAATTAAGAACCAAGTGTAGTCCATCTGCATCTAACTCCAGCAGGCTTGTCCCCTGCTAGTGCCAACCATATGTCCAATAGAAGCCTCCCATCTTCTAAAGACATATAGCCCTCCACATACCAATGTTACAATGCCATTTGTACAAAAGCTTCTTCTAGTTAGGATAGAAGATCACGGGCCTAACTGGAACCCATATAAGGAATTGCTTCAGAATTAGCACATGAAAGGTGGACATACTTAGATGACCCACTCAAGACCTAGCATAGACATCAACTTCCTCAATACTCTTTCATATAGATAACAATTGCCATCACACAAAGACCCATCAGTCACAAGATAAGCAGAACTTCGCGTGCACCCAAAGCCCATCAAACCTTTAGCTAACATATCTCTGCAGAGCATGAATCATACTGGCTATATAGAAGTGCAAGGACGGACCTGATACTATGTAAAACCTCATATGAATCAAATTAGATGCCCCCAAAGTAGTACCACCTGATAGCATGATAGCATGAGTAACCGAGGTCCAAAAATTGCCAGGATCAGTTCCTCACACTAGACACATAAGCCTCTCTTACGTCCCCATTGAGGAAGCATCAGTTACATCACAAAGGTTCAGCAACAAGCTCCAAAATTTGAAACACAGCCTGTCAATTTAATCATTTCAAGAGCTTACTTTAGCTGCACGAGTATGGAGCTCTCTATTCTGAATAAATCTTAAGCCTGTTAGTACAGACTGAGACAAATATCAAAAGCCACAGTGAGTGCAGCTTTGGAACCAAAATGAGATCCCTGTAACTATATGGCTAGAATCAAGTCCTATCTGGAAATATTCAAGATGTAACAACACGGAGATCAAAAGCTGCAAGACCTTGCAGTGAGTGCAAGGCCAGACCACACTGAAGAATTATTCTGCATCATTCTGCTGCCAAATATTGAAGAATCCAAATATTCGGTCTAGAACCTTATCTAACACTAAGACACTAAAAGATTGGTGAGCAAAACTTACTAAGCTTAAGTACAAACAAGATCGATTGAGAAGGAGGTAGGGTCTACAAGAAACTTAGATCTTTCTCATTCCGATGGCTTCCAAGGATATAAAGCCCTCTGAATTTACAGACATGAAATTGGCTCCACACACCACACTGAAGCCCTATCTGGATTTGTGTAGCTCTGCCTAGAGCTCTGCCAGCTTAAAAGAAAAGGGAACGACCTACAAGAAACAGCTGCCGGCCATGGCCGGCATTTCCTTAATCGCCGGTCAACGCGCCCTATTTACGGTCAGGGCGGACCATCATGCCACTAAAAATGTTGTTGTCTAATCTTGAAGATAATGAGCTGACCACCTAATCGCTGTCCTTTCAGCTCCACCATCTATCACATACAACGAAGCACAATCCTTTAGATTATTATCAAAAATAGATAAGGCTTTAGAAACTTTTACAACTGCTTGATCATCTATCTCTTTTTCATTTTCAGTTGGAATTTCTCCAGCCATCTTAATGGAGGTGGATCTCTGGCCTTCTCGTCCTCTTCCTCTATTGTTTCCCCCTCTAGTGTATCTTTCTCTTCCTTCTCATGTTTTACCGTTGTTTTTTGCACTTGAGCAGTTTGCAGCCATATGACAAAACCCTTCACAGTTAAAACAGTTAACTTCCTTTCCCAGCTTAGGACCTTCAGACTTCAAGTGCCCATAATTATTGCAGTTGAGGTAAGGGCCAATTTTACCTTTGTTTGATTCTTCACCACGTTCTCTTCCAGCAAAAACACTTCTGTTTGCTCTTCCGCTTCACCTATCACCGTCTTCTGCTCAAGTTCTGTGTGTATCATACACTCTGCTTCCTCCTTGTTTTTGGCTACATTCCTAACTAGAGTAGATAGATGCTCATAGTTAGAAAATGCCCTGCAAATAGATAAGATTTGGTATTCTGTTGTAACAAACACTCCAACACCTTCCATGTTAATATCAACATTATCAAACCTTTGAAAGAACTTAGTCAAGTTGTCCTTATCATGAAATTTCAGCCTTCTAAGTTCTTTGTCCAACACATCCAATTCCAATTGTGAAGATATCTTAGCCTCAGAGATTGCAATCATGTATTTCCATATCTACCTCGGGGTAAGCTTTTTAATTTTCAACAGAATACATGTAATTATACTTCAATAATTTTGGTAGCATCAGCATCTTCTATACTCAATTGTCTTCAATATTGTTGGTCTGCTTCTTCTTGCAATTGTGTAGCTCGAACTACCAGCAGAGGCAATAGTTACAGTAACAGCATTATTGACCTCTTGATCAGAAATGTAACTCCATAACCCTTCAATTTCCAGTACTTCTTTTACCTTCTCCTTCCACATCTGGAAGCCATACTCTCCTTCAAAAACATCTATTGCATTTAGCAATAATGCACCAAGCTCGCTTGCCATATTTCTACTCTGATACCACTTGTAAAAACTTAGTCAAATAGCATAAATTAATGCAAAAAAGTATTTAATCTATACCAAAACTACAAATGAACTTTAGTGAGAATGAGAATGAGAATGATTTTTTATCGTCCACTGAGGCCAATCGGCCTATGGGACCCACAAGGAGCGCAGCAAACTTATTACTGTCCGCGTTAAAAAACCCCCGCCCCGAAGGGTTTTCGAGGGAAAAACCGTGGCAGTAATAAGAATGCTGTCAAACTGTACAAGTATACATCAATGTATATATACATGTCAAGTGTGTGCCCGAGGACACAGCTGATCTCGCATGTCCATAACCTCCTGAAGGTATGATCCCAAAGACCCGCACGGATCTTTGTGCTCAATGTCACATGTAATGGGCGGCGGGCGACCAACTTCGGCATAGCGTCCAATTTGATCATATGTTGGGCAACTTTGAAGGGTATGAGATTCATCCTCAATGACTCCCATTTGGCGGCATTGACGAGCTCTGGCCCCGGCGTGGCTCACCAATCCATCCGCCCGTCTCAATTGAAGATGATGTGACCCCGTGCGAATGGAGGCAATGAGTGCGCCTTTTCATGGGCAAGTGGGTGCGCGGGTAGCATTATGGGGCCTCGTTCAATGTGGGATTTATGTGGCGGCGATAGTGTCTTTGTCTTGACATGTTCAAGGGCATTGGCATCCCAAAGCTTGCTGAGAGAAGCAGCGTCAGAATATTACCTCAAGCTATGGCGATGCGCCTGTTTGCATATGTATGCACCTGTGCTCTGCACATTCCATCTAAGCCAACCATTGGGCTCTCTTTTCCCTCCAAACAGGCCCCATTGCCATGATATAAGCTAGTTTAGGGGAGGCGAGCATAGTCCATATTGACCACCTTAAAAATAGACAATGTGGTGATCAAGGGCAGCCCTCACGAAGAGGCAAGAATCTTGTCTCCTAGGAGAATTTGATATGGGACTGTGGACTTCACCCCTAGTGCTCGTTACTAAGAAGGCTTTACGGACTGCTCAAGTCATTCCAAGTAGCAAGTGATACTCTTGGACCCCATACTTCCACCCATATAAAAGGGCGGGGCTCTACTAAGACCCATGAGCAGGTGTGTGATGGGCCCAATCATACAACTCCGGCTTTTATTGTTTTGCATTGCATATAGTGCCTTCCGGCCCTACTTAGTCACTTTCGTGGCCCGTATGGATGTGTCCCAATGCATAGTAGAAGGAAACTCCACTCCCAAATACTTGTATGTGGATGCAACTTCCACATTACCGCCTTGGTAACCTAAGGAGGGACCCTGGCGACGTGAAGATGATATGAAAACCACCTTAGTCTTGGCGGGTTGGCTGACGCATATCGGTCGGCTTGGCGAGAATATGTCGGGGCATCGAGATGTGGTTGCATGTCTGGCGGTGTGTAAGCTAGGAGGTCCACATCATCGGCATATATTAACCGTGCGATGATGTGATAGAAAGGTGAGCTCCATCGCCCCATTATCACGCCAGCGGCTCTCCAATTGATCAATGTAAAGCCCAAATAATGTTGGGGAGAGAGGGCATCCCCGAACTTCGACCCGATACTACTATCAAATGGTTGGCTTGTCTGGCAACCGAATTCGAGCATCTTTCATATAGCTGTATAATTTGCATTACGCAAATCTCTGAGGAACCCCGGTATTCGCGGTCTTGCCCATAGTTTTTCAGAGGCACAATGTCAAACAGCCGCCAAAATCCAAAAAAGCAACAATATAGATCGGCGGCGGTTCCTGCCGCTTTCTTCAATCGAAGTTACGCGTGAAGCCGTGGGTCAATGGTTGAAGTGTCGGGGATGCGAATCCCGCACGGGTGAGGGCCCGCCTCTGCGCCTCTGCCCGGCCGGCCAAGCTGGCCGCGAGAATCCCAAAGAAGGTTTGCAAACTGCCGGCCGGCCATGATTGTTCGGTGGTGGGTACGGCGGTGTGGGTCACCCGCCTTATAGATGGGAACAACTCGCTTATTGGTCCCTTTTGGCGCCGGAAGCTCACACGTAATGCCTTGTTGAACAAGGCAATCGGCGATCGGTATTATGGGCGGCCCCGCCCACTTAAGCAATTACGCACGCATACCATCCAAGTGCGGGGCTTTCCCATTGGCAAGGCGTTGTAAGCCACCGTCCACGTCCGAATCGTGATTTCCGGCGCCTAGGCCTTCTTGCAAGGGTAATCTGCCGCATGTGCACCACGAGGGTCGAGATAATTTGTTGCAAGTATTGCCTCCACCGCCGGGAGTGATATTCCATGTGGGGAACATCGCGGCTTTCTAAGAACCCTTTCGCCCGAAGGTCACGGGTGACGTTCGTGAGGTAAAACATTTCCCTTTGATGTCTTGCAATGTACACGGCTTTCTTAGCTTTAAGGAAGATCTGCGGTCTTGTTTGCGTACATTTGGCGAAAGCGGTGGTGACTTGGCGGAGCCAGCATTTAGTGAGACAACTGAAAGTGATGAGTTATAGAATGAGTGGTAAGATTTTCTTTGATACTTCAAGTCACCTTCTTACATAGTTACAAATCTTTTAATAACCATAGTGGTTACTGTTCATAAGGTAATGCTCAAAACAATGTTCACATGGTTAAAATAACAGACAATGTTACCTCGAGAGACCAAGCACCTCCTATCAGCTCAATCTCAATTCTAGTCTATGGTATTTTCTGCCGAATCACTCATGTGTATATAGAAATGGATCGTCTGATTTCTACTTTTGGTTTATCTTGTTGGTACTCAGCCATAGAACCAAGCTTTTCCCCAAGGCGGCATCGTTCACAACATGCATGCTTACTTTCAATAGCTCTCCTCTTTTTAGCCCTTTGTACAAATTCCATACCATATCACATTGTTTACTAGATGTTTTTCATATGCCATTCTCAGGGTTTCTGATACCCTTGTGTTCATCTATATTATTTTTGATCCATACAAAAGATACATGTGATCATCAGTTTGACAGTATGCATTTTTCATAACTTACATATAATATGGCATGACTTAATAACTCTTACTTTATGAGATGCTTTTCAATAATTTCCTCTCCTATTTTAAGACTATGGTTGTAAGGATCAGAGTAGAGAAGAGTTCTCGATTCTCTCATCTGAGAGAGAAGATTATCTTTTTCTTTTACCTTTTCTAGGTGCCTGCTTTTTGATCAATTTTTTATCCGGCTCTTAATCAGTTTTATCTTTGAGTAAAAGGCCTTCATAGAATTAAGATGCGGGTCACATTGAATTGATAGAAAGCTCTAAACCCTATGTAAAAGAATCATTCAACAGGATGGAGCAAATGAATTTATAAGGAATGCTACCCTCTCTTGGCAAACTCATCAGATGCTTAGTATGAAGGAACTGAGGTTGATGATCAAAGATGTAAGTACCTTCATCACTTGTAAAAAGTAATTATTCCAAAATTGGGGATGAAGATTAGAGACATACTGTCCAGAGCACAAACAGTTTGTCATTTTTTTTTTGTTGGACCAAGTATAAGTTAAGATAGAAGAAGGCAAAGCAAGAAGAATCATTAATAAAGCAGCCCCGATTGGATTTCCCAGTACTAGTCATGTTTATCTTATTTCCCAATTTCATATTCCAGGAAGACGTGTTATGAAATCACCTCCTACAATCCAGTCAATAGCAGCGTTATTAGAAATTCAGTTTCCGATCTCAATCCAAAGCCCTTTCCTCTCTTTGGAATTTGTAGAGGCATACATATTAATAACACCAATGTTGGCATCATGGATATTGAAAGTGACAAAATGCCACATTTTGGAGGATATTATAGTAGTTTATATGAGAAATACTCTTCCAAATGATAGCAATAGCACCATTTGTGCCAGAAGCTTCCATCCAAATTGGGAAAGCCCCTAGTCACCAAGACTGGAGGCTTCAAACTTAGAGAGCTTTAGCTCCTGTAGCAGGATGATTTCGGCATTGTACCTTTGAATTTGAGATATTCTTTTTATTGTATCTTTAATACCCCTCACGTTCCAAGATAATATCTTCATAGCAAAATTAAAAAGAGCAGAAATGAGGAACTTTCTCTTATTTGATCTAGAGGTTTTGGATATAGGAGAGGGCTTAGATCATCTGAGACACCCCCAGACACAAATTCAAACATTTTATCGATCTCTCTATTAACATGAATATTATAGTTAAAATTAACATAAGTTTCAACCATAGGGAGAGATACTTGCCTAGGAGGAGGAGATGCCAAATTGTCTGCCAAATCTTGTTCCCTATACCTTGCAGAAGTGTCATGGTTGCCAAGAACTAATTGATCACAATCTTTGTTTCTGTAATGGACCTGGCCACTCAATGGCCCAGTATACGTACTTACATACATATGTATTTTGTTTGGCATACATGCAACATGGAGAGCATATAAAAAACGTTTTGTCTCTTTGAAAAGGAATTTTTGCAAAAGCTTTTGCAAAGCATGAAAGCAGAAGGAGCAATTTCTGGTCTTTCTGAAATTTTGAGTATTTGCCCTTTATTCCGAGTTGGGGCCAGATCCTCATTGACCAAATTTACAACAACCTTTTCCATTTTCTTGCATTCATCATACCAGTAGTGTCTTTGCATATATTCTTGGCACTGAGTTGGCAACTAGACCATCTTAGAGATAGTTCAACCTTCTGGCCAAAGACATCACATAATGGAATGGATAGGGGAATGTCCTTTGAGAGATTCAGTTGGATAAAAGAATGAGGAGGTCTTGAAGGAGAATATTCAGACGGAATATAAGTGCCAATTGAATCAAATAATGCTTTAAGACAACCTTCATTTCAGTATATTGGATTAAGGCCATATAACGATGTGGAGGCAACATATAAATTATCAAGTTTTCCAATGTCAATTTTGGGATTCCATTTCAGGAAAGTTAATTGGAAGGATTCAAATGTTAAAGGACCATAGTTAAAGAAGAAATTGGCAGATCGTTTGCAGTGGTTTAATAAAATTGGCAAAATCTTGCAACACAGACAATTTGGCATGAATTGAAGGAAAGTTAAGAGAAATACCACGACATAGCTTCAACCTGGAACCTTTAATTGGATGCAGTTCAGTAAGTGCACCATCCGTAACAACATTAGGAAGGACCTCCCTGAATGGACTTTGACCACCATAGGGGTGAGGGGTTAAGGTCCTGAGAGAAACAATGGGATATTTGCCATACAAGTCCGGCTCTTTAGTGAATTTATCCCAGCAAGGTACGTTGAAGGCCTTTGGATCCATTGCCTAGTGATCCGCTAAAGAATTAACAAAATTACCAAACAAGATAAATATTTTTGAGTCGAATACCCCTAAAACAATTTGTAAGCAATTTGTAGCCATCCAGACCAAGGTTCAAACTTGCATTAAGTTCAAACTCACAAAATAACTTTTTACCTCCAACCATATTTTCCAAATGTTTATACAAATTATTATTATTGATTATACTCATACCTTATCACATACCTTATCACATACCTTATTTGTTTTTTTTTTTAACTGAACCATTGGGTTTTAAACCATTAGATTTACAAGTTCAAACAACGAATACGTATATATGTATAAATATACATGTAGGCCAACGCAGAGCGACCTCTTCAAACTGATGGCAGACGAACAGGGAATAAATCCCCTGGAATAACCAGTTTAAGGTGTAAAATCGCAATACAGCGAACCCCTGCGAACCCAAAGCAACAACCACGCAAACAAACAAAGAACAAAGAGCAAGAACCAACCGGAAAACTGTGAAGAACAAGAACGAAGCAAAAATCTGTGAAGAACAAGAACCAAGCAAAAAGCAAAGATCTGTGAAGAACTGGCGAGGAGTTGAACCCCGGCGAACCCAAACCAGTGTGCACCCGGATCCGCCAAGCTGCTCCTGCAACCAAAAGATATGCTCTGTACATAGTGTTTAAGCCGAAAACCGTGCCAAAACCAAAACCGTGCAGCACCAAAACCGTGCCAGAACAGAGCTGAGATGCCTGGTTCGTTCAACGCTGCCGCTAGCCACCGCTTGATAAATTCTGAGCTGTAATCCGGCGTATCTTACTGTCAGCGATTCGCTGCTATCAAGCAATTCCGGGTAAGGAACCCAGAGCATATAACAACCCAGCAACAAGCAATCCAGACTACCCAGCAACAAGAAATCCAGACTAAAACAAGTCCGGGCAACTAACCTCAGCTTGCAGAAACATCAACTGGCTTCGGCAGCCCAGGTAACCTCAGTCCAACCTCAGACGAAACACAACTATGGCAGGATTCGGCAGCCTCAAATCTCCATCTAGTGTCAGCAATCAAGCATCTGGATCCGGACGATTTCTGTAAGCAGATCCGGCAGTTTTCGCTTAGCAGATCCGCCGTTTTCACCTGTATTGCCGCAGACCCATTTTCTTTTTTTTATTGATCCCAAAACCACCGACATTAATGCCACGTCACCATCAAACACTATTCATTTTGTCTTATGTTAAATGCTGGATGATAAATGCTGGATGTTAACATTTTCAACACTCCCCCTCAGCCAGCATTTATCAGTTTAATACCCATGGCATCTCGAAAATATCCATGCTTGCTTTCGGCCAATGCTTTTGTTAACATGTCAGCTTCTTGTTTAGCAGTAGGAATATATTGCAAATCAACTTCGCCTTCTACTACTTTCTCCCTTATAAAATGATAATGCAGATCAATATGCTTTGTTCTTGAGTGCAACACTGGATTTTTAGCAATTGCTATGCAACTTTTATTGTCACAATACAACTTTGTTGGGCAGTTTTGTTTCTCTCCCAATTCCTGCAATAATCGCCTCAACCAAATTATTTCTCTGCTCGCCAAGGAGGCAGACACATACTCCGACTCAGCACTTGACATAGCCACACAATTTTGCTTTTTGCTGCACCAAGAAATCACTGCACCATTAAGTTTACACAAGTATCCTGTTGTGGACTTTCGTTCATCAAGGTCTCCCCCCAATCCAGATCTCAGATAACCAGTCAATTCCGCATAGCCAACTACTTTAGGATTACTGTCAAAGCTTTTAGCGTAGCAAATACCATGGTGCATCGTACCTTTCAAGTACCTAAGAATACGCTTAGCGGCAACCCAATGTTCCCATCCTGGGTTATTCAGATATCTACTCAACAAATTTACACCAAATGCAATATCCGGTCTCGTGGCATTTGCCACGTAAAGCAAACTTCCGATAAGTTCCCTATATGGTATTCCTTGCATTTTTTTTTTTCTCCTCTTCGCTTATCTGGGGACAATTCTCCGTAAATTCTCTTACTAACCACAAGAGGAGTCGGCACCGGGTTTACATTCACCCATAGAAAAAGTATCCAACATCTTCTTAATATAATCGCACTTGTGTTAAAGCCAATTCTCCGGTTTGTCTATTTCTATAAACCTCCATGCCCAAAAGTTTTTTAGTTTACCAAGATCACTCATCCGAAATCTAGCTCTCAACACATTTTTGCACTCATCCATAAACTTTCTCATCACTAGCACTCATAACACAATCATCTACATACAATGCTATGATACAAAATTTATCATCTACCCTTTTAATGTAGAGATTACCTTCACTTTGCAACTTTTCAAACCCCTGTGATAAATGTAAAAGCTATTTATGCATACGCACCCACCGCCTAGCCGCTTGCCTAAGCCCATATAACCGCCTTTTTCAATTTGCGGACCTTATTTCCTTGCACCTCAAATCCATTTGTTGCTCCATATAAATCTCCTCTTCTAAGTCCCCATTGAGAAAAGCCGTTTTTACATCCATATGGTCGAAGCTCTAAATCATGCTCAACTGCTATAGCAATCAAAGCCCAAACTTGTTAGTTTAACAATAGGGGAAAAGGTGTCATGATAATCTTTACCAGCTTCTTGAGTAAATCCTCGAGCCACCAATCTAGCTTTATATCTTTCAATGTTTCCATCAGCCCCCTTTTTTATTTTAAAGATCCATCTACACCCTACCACATTTTTACCTTTTGGCCTAGGTGTGAGATCATAGGTACCGCCTTTGAACGACTCGAAGTTCTTCTTGCATTGCTTTTCTCCACTTGGTCGCATTAGAAGAATTGGATGCCTTCATCATAAGTTTCGGTGCTCTTTAACACACAAAGATTGTGGTCGCTGCCCCTCGTGCTTCTTCCAAGTTCATAGGCTTCAAATTTCTTTTGGAAGTCTCATCACGCAGTGCTCCTCCCATGCTCATCTCTTCCATACTCGATATATCAATGGGAGCTTCTTGTTTCACCTTTCTGCGGCCGGTTTTGTTTGTGAACTTCCTCTTTTTTTGTTGTTCTTGAATTTCTTCCATTTGGCTGTTGTTCTTCCACAGTAATATCTTCTATACCATTCTCTCCCTCTTCTACTACATGTTCTTCTGTGTCACTACTTCCTATTTCTATAGGGCTTTCCATACCTCCATCTTGTACTTGAATTCTGTTTCATTTTCATCATCATCTTCATCGTCAAACCATCCCTCCTGGCCCCAAGGTTCTTTCTCTTTTCTTCCTACACATCACTTTTAATTGCCCTATTTTTATAAAATTTAGTCTCGTCAAATACCACATCCCTGCTTTTATATAAATTTTCCCGGTTTTAGGATCATATAGTCTGTACCCTTGGTCCTCATACCCAACCAAATATGTTTCTATGCTACGATCATCTAGCTTGACCCAACTCTTCCGGCACATGCATATACCCTAAACAACCATATGCACGCGCCTCTCTTTTGATTGTTTTCTACCGGACCACACCTCTTCGAATTCTTCCTTGGATACCGCCAGACGGCAATTTATTTTGAATGTAACATGCACGGCTGACCCGCCTCCCTTCCAGAGAGATAGTTAGGTAACCCCGCATGTTTTAACATAGATCTTACCGCGTTCATAAGTGTCCTTTTTTCTCTCCACATGCCATTCTCATTGTATGTATATCCACAGTAAATTGACGCCTAATCCCTTTCTCACGACAAAACCATGAATGCCCTGACATATATTCTCCCCCTGAACCCGAGCTGCCGCGCCTCAACTTCCTAGACGTCTCTCGCTCAAACACGCTAGATACAATTGGAATGCCGGAATGCTTGATCCTTCGATTTCAAAAATAACATTTTGTTCTCCGGGAAAAATCATCAATAAATGTGATGAAATACGCCTTACCACTCATACTCGAACACGCGATCGGTCCGCACAAAATCAGATGTACCAAATTCAAAAGTCCCAAAGTTTTGGCAAACTTGGGCTTAAAATTGTGTCTAGTTTGCTTCCCAAGCATACAACCGTGACAAAATTTTGTGCTCTTCAGCAGTTATGTCTTTTAGGCAAATCTTCTACCAAATTATGTTTGCTCATGATTTTTATGGTTGCATTATTTACATGGCCAAGTCCGAGATGCCACAAATCTAATAAATTAACACTTCCAACACAAGGCACAAAGATCCAAGCAATACAATTTCCTTTCCTTCTTGCATGTATCCTTCTACCAAGTACCCACCATTTCACAACGATCGAATCAAAATTTACTTTATATCCCCGAAGTCTACTAAGTCCAGAATCGAAAATCAAGTTAAATAACATACCAGAGTATATAAAGCATTCTCCAAACATATTTTATCTTCACCTTCATGATAAAACTCCAACTTTCCACATCCTTTTACTTCATGCAAATGCCCATTTCCCATCCTGTACACATGGTGTGTGAGACTCTCTTATCGTTTTCATCAATTTCTCTCCGGGCAATCAATTTGTTCTCTCGGCTCGAAATAATGGTCGTGGAATCAAGTGAGCAGAATTTGTTTCCATAATTATGACCCTTGCTCGATACCAATGATAAATTCGAATCAGAATCCGGCCATCTTCTTCATCTTGATTCCATTATATCACAATTCCGGGTAAGGAACCCGTGAGCATATAACAACCCAGCAAACAAGCAATCCAGACTACCCGGCAAAGAATAAGAAATCCGCACTAAAACAAGTCCGCAACTAACCTCGCCTTTGTAAACATCAACCGGCTTCGGCGGCCAGTAACCTCAGTCCAACCTCGAATGACGAAACACAACTATGGCGGTGGATTCGGCAGCTTCAAATCTCCATCTAGTGTCGCAACAATCAAGCATCCGATCCGGACGATTTACGTAGCGATCCGCATTTTAAACTAGCGTGATCCGTAGTTTTCACCAGTATTGTTGCCAGACCCATTTTCTTTTTTTTATTGATCCCAAAACCACCGGCATTAATGCCACGCCACCATCAAACACTATTCATTTTGTCTTATGTTAAATGCCGGATGATAAATGCTGGATGTTAACATTTTCAACACCGCTGCCCTCTTCAAGCAAGCCCTCTTCAAGCAAGCCCTGTTCACAAAAACCTGTTCAAGAAATCGCAGTCCGTTACTTCCCAATTCGTGGATGCATGAATCACAGGCCCTCAGGGCCGCGACCAGAAAAAGAAAAATTCAAGAAACTCTGCTTTCTAAAATTAACCAGGAACAAAAAGGAAAAAAAAGCCAAATCCAAATATTAAAACCTTACCCAACCCTTAAAAAAACCCATAAAAAAACCCATAGAAAGATCTTTTGCGAACCTTATGGCGCTTTCTCAACTTTTTGCCCCAAGCCTGCCCTGCTTCTAGTTTCAAATTAGTGTTCTTTTCCGTATGCATATATTGGCTTTGTTGCCTAGAATTGACCCGAGACGGACAAGCATTCTAACAATATGCTGTAGTTTTTAGAGCATCGAAGACACAAGTACTTATGGCTCTTCCTGGAACAGGATTTACGTATAATCTCCTTTCTGACATTTGTCATTCCAGGACACGAATTTGCATCACCCTTTTCAAACTGGGATTGAAGACAAGTGCTCGACTGCAAGAACCCACATTTTCTAACTTGGTGCAATTGACAAAAGCGGTTGAACATTTGAAGCATCAGAGTCTTCAAAGTAACAGCATCATCACCTATGCCGCTCTCTTAAGGAGCTGTGGCAAAATGGAAGCTCTTCTGATAGGTAAGTTGGTTCATGCCCATGTTCTCAAAGTGAAATATGGTCATATAAGTTTTCTTGGCAACCTTATTTTGGAGATGTATGGTAGATGTGGTGATATAGAATTTGCAAGCTTTATGTTTGTAAGAATGCGTCGCTCCAATATATTTTCGTGGACTATAATGATGGCTGCATATGTTGAGCATGGCCGAAATCAGACTGCCTATTGCCTGTTTC
This sequence comes from Isoetes taiwanensis, assembly GCA_021234155.1. Lineage (NCBI taxonomy): Eukaryota > Viridiplantae > Streptophyta > Lycopodiopsida > Isoetales > Isoetaceae > Isoetes > Isoetes taiwanensis. Next base: position 249,100 of record JAJEKV010000199.1, on the reverse strand, counting down.
AGCAAATTCATGAAGAAGGCATGAAACCAGATAAGATTATATTTGTAACATCTCTTAATGCATGTTGTAATGAAGTAGCCATAACAGAAGGTAGATTGTTACATGCTGGAATTGTTGATAATGGATTTGAATCTGACTATATCATCCAGACTGCCCTCATAAACATGTACAACAAATGTGGAAGCGTTCATGATGTGAAAACAATATTTGCCCAAATGCATTTGCAGGATGTAGTCTCATGGACTAGCATGATATCAACATATGTGCAATATGGGCATGGGAAGGAAGCCCTTGCATTGTTTCATCAAATGCAGAAAGATGGAGTGAAGCCAAACAAAGTTACATATATTAGTATCCCCATTGCATGTGCTACGCCTGATGCACTGAGAGAGGGTAGGCTGATCCATGTCCGGATTACTAATGATGGCTTTGATGCAGACCCTATTGTACAGAGTTCCCTTATTAGTATGTATGCAAAGTGTGGTAGTCTGGCAGATGCGGAGAGAATATTTGAGAGAATGCAAAGTCAAGATGTCATTTTGTGGAACACAATGCTTGCTGCATATGCTCAAAATGACAGTGGCAAGCAAGCCATTCACATCTTCAAGCAAATGCAATCAGAAGTGGTAAGGCCAGATTTGGTAACATATACCAGCATAATTGATGCATGTGCTAGCCTTGCACTAGTTTCAGAAGGGAAGTTTCTTCATAGCCAACTGCTTGCCAATGCACTTGACTCGGATATTACTACAGGCAATGCGCTTGTCAATATGTATACAAAGTGTGGAAAATTGAGTCATGCTTATAATATATTCGTGAGAATGTCAAAACAAGATATGGTTTCTTGGGAATTCGATAATAGCTGCATATGCAGAGCATGGATTTGGAGGCTATGCTCTCTCGACATATTTAAGCACATGCAGCAGGAAAATATGAAGCCAAATAGAGTTACATTTATCAGCATTCTCTTTGCGTGCAGCCATGTTGGCCTGGTGGAAATTGGGTGGAAGTACTTTCACTCAATGCATAAAGATTATGGTATTAGTCCTGAAGCTGACCATTATGGTTGCATGATTGATCTCCTTGGAAGGGCTGGCAGATTGGCTGAAGCACAGGATTTAATGAACAAAATGCCATTCCAACCTGGGGCTTTATTGTGGATGACCTTGCTTGGTGCTTGCCAAGTACATGGGGACATTCAAAGGGCAAAGTATGCTGCAGAGCGTTTGCAGCTTGATCCACAGAAAGCTGCAGCTTATGTAGTTTTGTCGAATATATATGCCTCAGCAGGATTGTGGAATGATGCAGCAAAACTAAGGAAGATAATGATGGATAGGGGCATTGTAAAGGAACCAGCATGCAGCTCTATTGAGGTTAATGGAAAACTTCACAAATTTGTTGTGAGAGATAGGTACCATCCACAAACAGAGGAAATATATTGTGAATTACAAAGATTGGGCAAACAGATGAAGGATTTTGGATATGAACCAGATACCAGATTAGTATTGCATGATATAGAGGAAGAACAGAAGGAACATTTAATATCTTGGCACAGTGAAAAGCTTGCTGTTGCGTTTGGGATCATTAGCACCCCATGTGGCACAACATTACATATAATAAAAAACCTCCGCATTTGTACTGATTGTCACACTGCAATCAAATTGATTTCTAGAATCGTAGAGAGGCACATCATAATCAGAGATGCTCATCGGTTTCATCATTTTTTAAATGGTGCGTGTTCATGTGGAGACTATTGGTAAAGCAAGTGCTAGTGAAATGTACATAACCAATACCCTATTCTATCCCATATACATTACTAAAATTTCAAGCTTTCAAAACGTTGCCTTTAATTTTACATTTTAATTCACACACATTCAAGATTACCAGCACAGATGACATATAAGTGCCATTAAGAGAGCCAAATTTATTAGTGCCATCGTAAGGATCTTGTGTTCAAGTCCCATTTTTATTTTGTTTGAAGAACGAGAGACAATTTTTATGAATAAGACAATGCTAATACAATATACAATGGGAAGTCAAAGGTAGGTGGAGGTGACTCCAAACCTCATCCTTGACATTCGAATGCAACTCTGAAATTACAAAATTGGTCATGTAGACGAGATTTGATCTCTTGATATAGGCTAGTACGCAACCCTAAAGACGACGTGAAGCCTACGCTTCCACACCACCTAACAAACTAGAGCCCTGCAAATATTGAATGCCCACTTCTTAAAGTGGGGACCATCTGACAGGGAAAATGCCTAAAAGAACTTCTTGACTTCTAAAATGAGTACAAAAAAAAAACACTGTACATCTGACCAAATGTAGCAAAGATTGCCACACAACACAAAACAATGCTCTATTTTTTTAGGTGCAAGTTTACAGATTGGAGAGAGAGGACTGACAATTGGCATGAAGGAGAGAACCTGAACATTAAATACTTATTGCCCTATCCACAACTTGGCACAGAAGAATTGAGTGTTTTGGAATGATGTTCTTGTCCTCTGCCTCCATTAGTGCACTCGAAGCTAAGAGTTTATGTTCAAATCTCATTATTAGGCATCACTGCCACTCTCAAACAATTGGGTGAGCTCAGCTTCTGCTGCTTCTTGGCAGGCATGCGGCATCGTGGGTCTTACTATATCCATCTAGAAGTCTTGCATGACTTCACAAACTAACCCCTTGTATCGTGCTCCTCGAGTTAGAAGGTTAGTGCACTGCTAGAAGTGCCGGATTTTTCAAAAGTTGTGCTTAGAGTTGGACTCGTGGTGCTTTGGCCTCCTTGATTAGCCTAGCCGAGGAGGCATCTTCTTGATGTTTGGTTGCTGCTGCCTCAAATACTTACAATAGGCCATCCACTGTGTACCTCTACTTGGCTCTCACATAATTATTTCTATGAGCCGAGCCCTATCCTCCCCGCTCTTGGTTCGATGCTTTTGATTCCTCTCCTTCTTCCTCTTCTAGCTTCCTCTTTTCCTCTTGGTCCTTTTTCCTCTAGTCCTCCTCCTCTCTTCCTCCACCTTTGGCTGCCTTCCTCTCGGGACTTCGACTGTTCATCTTCGATAGAAGATTCTTCTCCTAATATCCCCGGTGCAGCTTGATTGCTCCGACGACACAATATCATAGTTCACTAAAGACATGTGCTCTCCTCCGGCACTTTCTTCGACCTCCCTCTGTTATTGTGTGGCGCTTGCCTTTTAAATTTCCTTTTTCATACTTGCTGCTGGATGTCTATGGAATGGAAATCGCCCTGTGCTTTAGGAGTTGGGTTCGTTTCATTAAGCGCCATTATGTGGCCGAAATTTGAAATGTTATTTTTATAACGGAATGGTTAGTATGGGTATTGTGTAACCCAATACGGAGCAAAATGACAAGGCACTATGGATTCAAATATGGGAATCTAGGGGCATCCGCTTCCTAGGTTGGCCTGAACCGAGTTTTCACGCGGTGCTGAGTTGGGCATGGCGGAAATGGCGATGGCAGCGCCAAGTATGTGTCTTGGCTGTGTGATTGTTTCTGTTTTGGGCCACAGAATAAGGAGGGGTCGTCTTGGTTGTTCAGAAGCCCATCTACAATTTTGTGTGAGCGTTTTCGTCACAAGCCCGGTTCTTTGTCGCTTTTATTTTGTTTATGATGTCTTTAAAGAGAGAGGCAAGGAAAGGGAAATGCTTGGTGTGTGCCTCCTTCTCTGGGTTCTTTAAAAATCGGCTCCTCTGGAGAGCCTCAGACTGGGGGACATGCTACTAGTTGTTCTCTTGGTCAGGATTGGAGTGCCATAGATGTCAGTGTCACCTTGGGTTTGTCTGGGCAAGATGTGCCCACTGTCATGAACCTACTCGAAAACAAGGAAAATACGTGGAAAATACGCAAGAAATACGGAAGAAATACGCCAAGATCGGCAAAGAATCTGATATATGAACAGAATCAAGAATACAATAGCCCGGGCAAGCGAGGAATACGGTGACGAGATGCCTAGAAGGCTCAAGACCGGCGTTGAACCGAATGGTTTGACAAGAAGGAGGTGCCTCCCCTTATAACGATCGATCAGCGCCACTCAATGGATGAGATCGCCAAGTGTCAAAGATGCATTTAGGTTCTAGAACATTCTAGAACCTTCTAGAGATAGTCCCACATATGAGGAAGACGTGAAGGAATGTCTTCAACAAATATTGGTAGCGCACTCGCCAAGGGTGTGTGACTTGCAACCGGAAGGTTCGCGGTTCAAACCCGCCTTGTGCAACTACCCTTTGCATCCGGGTGGTGACGACCATCTTTTGTACATAGGAGTATAATATTAGTGATGATACTTAATATCCGTGATGGTCGTCACACCATCCCTCCCACGCCGAATTACTGGACTTGGCTTATCACGGTGTAACGCTTGAAACTCCGCAATTTTGTCGTGCATTAGTCGATTCTCGGCAGGCTCCCAGTTTCTGTCCACTTGGCGAGTAACCTTCCCAATCGACAAAAGTAATACAATCGCGTCGTGAAGAAACTTGGAGTCCAGAATCTCTCGAACCTCGAACTCCCTCATGATCATCAATCTCGACCGGTGGTGGAGGTGGAGGTACTTTCGATCCGGAAATGGATTCGCCATATAGGGTTCTAACAAAGACACATGAAACACCGGGTGAAGCCGGACCGATGGGCGTAAGCTCCGACGGAAAGCGGCATCACCAACTTCGTTCAATGATCCGATAGGGACCTAAGCGCCGAGTCGAGCTTGTTACAAGAAGCCGCGGCAAATCCCGGCGCAAGAGCCAAACAAGATCACCAATCGCAAACCGAGGAGCGTCCCGACGTCGCGGATCGCATGATGACGATAACGTGCTTTGGGCCCGGAGAAGATGGTGTCAAGATCATCCCGAAGCATCGCGAACTTCTTGAGCTGTCCTCGGCAGGATTGGCCGAAGTCATATCCGGGGAGCAATCAAAGACCACCGGGGATGCATGCCGAAATTAATAAAGAAGGGAGTCCGCCCGTGGAGGCATGGACGGGATTATAAGCAAATTACGCGGTAGCCAATCAACCCGATCATCCTGGCGATAATTGATGAAGCGGCGCCAAATGCGCTCAAGGGTTTGATTAGTGCGCCCCACCGCCCATTGGTCTGGATGATGTCCCGAAGAGAGCGAACGCTCCACATGCAAGAGTTGCAATAGACGCTTCAAAAACGGCAACAAAAATTGAGGGCCAGTCATCCTCGACAATGTTATCCGGTAAGCCATGGAGTCGAATCACCTCTCGAAGCAAGAGAACCACTGTGGGCTTCACTAGAGATAGACGTCTTTGCAAGGAATGAAATGTGCCATCTTGGAAAAACGGTCAACAACAACAAGGATGGCGTCATGGCCTCGGGAGGATGGAAGCTCGACAATAAAAATCCAAATACTCTTCCAAATTGGTAAAGGCTGAAGTAGCCATGAGGAAGATGCCTTAGAACCTTGGCTCGACAGGCCATGATGTCCTGGCCACCATCGAATAAAAGTTCAAAAGTCTTGGCTACAGAAAGACCTGGCCAATCAAAGCCCGACTCTAGAAGCTCCGACTAATAAGTTCAAGAGTCTTGGCTACTCCAAAGTGTCCGCCGTGGTGAATCATGGCAAATGCCTCAAGAACCCCCTACGAGCCTAGAAGAGAAGCACCATCGGCACATATAGAAGCCCATCCGCGGGCGAGTCCATCTCGAACCTCAAAACGTCATAGTCCTAATCCCATCTGAGAAGAAGATGATCGCCAATGTGTGAGAATACATCTTGAGCCAATGGATCGAGGGCGTAGATGCTTGAATGAGACTCCAACAAGGTTATATCATGAGGCCTCTCGAACAAAGTGAGAGCCATAAAAAACTGGAACCGATCAGGCCCTAAAATAACCCGTGATTCTTGACCATATGCGGGGATCACCTAGTTTGGGCTCAAGGTAGGAGCGTCGAGACACAAGGCATCGCTTTTCTTGGAGGGATCCGGGACGGTACTTGATCACGAAATCAATCCGGGATAATACTTGAGTATGCCACCGGCCCGGCGGTTGAGCACTTTCGGCGAAAATATTCAAGATTTCGGTGATCCGTGGTGATCGTGACCTTATAAGGAGATCCCTCGAAACGTCTCCATTCCTCGAAAGAATCCACTATCGCCAACAACTCCTTGTCATAAATGGGATGTTGATTTCAGCAGGCTGAAACTTTTCGTGAATGATAGGCGATTGGATGCAATTCATGGTCATCCCCCTCCCGTGATGATCCCACCAAAGCGCAAAATCGGAAGCATCCGCTTCAACAACATATGGGCAAAGGATCTGCATGAGCAAGAACCGGCGCCGTGTGAAAAGCATGCTTCAGAGTAACAAAAGCGATTCCGCTTCCACGCCCATTCAATGGCACATCCTTGGCAAAGGCGGTGTCAAAGGAAGAGCAATCTCCTAATAATCCCTGATGAAATCCCGATAGAAATTGGCAAACCCAAGAAAACACCAACATCTCGAATGGATGAAGGTGTTTGCCACCTCGAAACAGTGCTAACCTTTTCGGGATCCATAGAGACTCCATGTGGTGTGATGCGATAGCCAAGGAACTCCACATTATCCCGTTTCGAATCGGCACTTCTCAAGTTTGGCATATAATCCATGCTCAAGAAGCTTTTGAAGGACCTGTCGAACATGTCTTTCATGTTCTTCGAGAGTCTTAGAATAAATAAGGATATCATCCAAATAGATGATAACAAAAGTGTCTAAAAACTCTCGAAAAACATCATTAGCCATATCTTTGGAATCTTTCGGATTGGTAAGTCCAAAGCGGCATAACGTGTACTCAAAATGGCCATACCGAAAGTAACGAAAGGTCATTTTCCACTCATCACCCTCCCGGATCCGAATAAAATTATAGGCACCCCAAGATCAATCTTCGTAAAATAGTCCCTTGGAGTCGCTCCAACAACTCTTGGGATCGAGGAAAGCGGATACCGGATTTGTACCGTGATTTTATTGAGGCCACGATAATCAACGACCGCATTACCCGAACCATCCTTCTTTTGACGAAGAAGATAGGCGCCCAAATAGGGATCAGAATGTCGAATGAAGCCCGCTGGCTAAATTCTCTTCAATATAATCCCGCAAAACCTTCAACTCACGTGGGGAGATAGACCATATATCGGACCTATGGCGGCATGGTCCCCCGTACGCAAATCAATAGGACAATCATATGGACGATGCTCGAGTTTGCTGGCCTTGACTTTGTCAAAAACATCGAAGAAATCGCCATATTTATCTGGAGCATTGGAACGGGGCAGTGGTGTCGAGAGCCGATGGGTGAACTGGATTGCAAATCTTGAACTTGATCTTGCCTTCTAGATTTATCAAACTCAAGAGAAATCTTCGAGATCTGGAAACTGGGGGCATGAAGAAACCTCCACAAAAGCATGGAGCGGAACATGAACATGAGCAGAGCAAGCTGGAACATGAACTGGACCAAGAACCGGAGCAGAAATGGGTGGACTGGAGCAAGAACCGAGAGCGGGAGAAATCAGTTGGACCGGGAGCAAGAACCGGAGCAGAAACTGAACCGAAATCAAGAGCAGAACTAGAGCTAAAGCTGACATCATCAAGAATATGATGAGAATCGTGGCATGAACCGAAGCAGAGGCAAAAGGGCGGATCGTAACATGGAATAGCAAGGAAGGAGTCGGGGGCCCACGATACCGCATCATCGGGTCGATGTTGGTGTAGAGACTTGATCCGCATGAAAATGGAACTAGAGCTAGAACCAGCAAAATCGAAATGATCTAGTACGCCCCATCAATCACAACGGGTTATGTAGCTCGAGCGGTAAGGACTCCAAGACTATTAGGCGATGAGGGCTAGCAATGAGATTGAAGGAAATACTACAAGAAACCCCCGAACAAAACTCGAAGAGGCGCAGTACATTCGCGGATCGCACCTCAAGAGATCTCCGTCCATCAATCACTTCGGCCGTAAGGGGATGCTCAACCTTGCTTCTAGGGATGGCGTGCTTAACGGCAAACACACTATCCATAAAGCAAGCATTTGCACCACAATCAAGTTGCACCAACACTTGCAATTCTCAACTTCTGATTTCAATGATATAGGGATGAAGAATGCCTTGCTAACCTTATCGATGGAATAAACATGTCGGAAATGTGGCGAGGAGTCGAGAAAAGGCGGCCGGCGAGACTCCTACTACTCCGGACCGGCCCTGAAGTTTTCCGGCTGATTTAGACACTTCCTGTGGCATCCCCGCGATATGGCCAGCTCCTCCCGCGAGAGGCAAAGATTAGCCTCTCTCGGCCCTTTCTTCACGGTGGCCGGATAAGGGTCCTCGAATTGCCGATCAATCTATATAGGCTCGAGTCCAGATCGCTGGATTCTACGTAGATAAGGTCGGGGAAAGGCGTAGCTGAAAAGCTTGTGTAATGGAAAGACGACCACGTCTCTTTGCCTATGTTCGAAGACCCCGATTATCACCGCCAACCGCAAATCTGATGGCTTCTTCCAAACTCGGGATCCTCCATAGACAATAACATATCTTTGACATCCTCTAAGTAACCCCCTTCCGAAACAATCTCGAAGTGCAATATCATCCCGAGCATTATCACGCAATTTGACGAAATTGATGCATATCACGGGCGGGCGAGCCTTGCCTTAAGTTGCAAAGTTTTGTGGATGGCTAGCGTACGACGACGATCGGTGTCTTCAAAGCATGCTTCGAGTTCTGCAGTGAAAGCAACAAAATCTTGCAACTCTGGGGCTCCTTTCTCCAATAAAGGAGCAAACCAACTTAGAGCTGGCCCTGTGAGAAGAGAACCAATCAGCCCCACTTGTTCTTGAGCTGTGGGATATCTATGAGGATGAAGCTGAATCACAAGCCTGATCTGATTCAAAAAACCGCGGAGTTTGGACCGAGTGCCGTCAAACTTCTCTGGCAGGCTGATCTTAGGCTCTGATAGCCTCAATCCCGAGTTAGAAGCAGATTCATGTGAAGCAATACGTTCCTTAAGCTCTTTATTGTCCAACTGCAACTGCTGGCATACTTAAACAAGCTGCTGGACCTGCTGTAATAAAGTCGGAACCTCCTCCATAGATATAAAATCACCAAATATGAGCAAAAAAAATGCTTAGGATCGAGCAGACAAGAACCGGTAAAGGGATTCGGTTCAAACCGTCATGAACCTACTTTCGAAAAACAAAGGAAAATACGTGGAAAATACGCAAGAAATACGGAAGAAATATGCCAAGATCGGCAAAGAATCGATATATGAGCGGGAATCAATAATACAATAGCCCAAGGCAAGCAGAATACAAGACAGATGCCTAGAAGGCTCAAGACTGGCGTTGAACGGAATGGTTTGACAAGAAGGAGATGCCTCCTTATATATCTAGACCAACGATCGAGGGATAAGCCACTCCAATGGATGAGATCGTGCCAAGTGTCGCAAGAAGATTTAGGTTCTAGAACATTCTAGAACCTTATGCGGAGATAGTCCCACATATAAGGAAGACGTGAAGGAATGTCTTCAACAAATATTGGTAGCGCACTTGGCAAGGGTGTGTGACTTGCAACTGGAAGGTTGCGAGTTCAAATCCTGTCTTGTGCAACTACCCTTTTGCATCCGTGTGACGACCATCTTTTGTATCCATGGTGGTCCACAGCAGACCCGAAATGCACAGTCCAGTAATACCCCAACCTACCCGACTTGGGATAAGGACTTGAAGAAGCGCCCGCGACCTGCCAGGAGTCCTACGTGATAGACCCCATCGAGGGTCTACCGAGGAAGTTTGAAGGCGATCGGAGTTCATGAAGAAGTGGGAGGCTTACAACTCCTACTATCGAGGTGAACAAGGTCACTTTATAGCAGGTGGACGGACCATCCAAGAAGGCAGCTCAAGCGCCGCCGAGAGAAGCTTGTTCCTCCAAAGAAGCCAGCGAAAAGGAAAGCCAAGTCAAATCTGAATCGAGGAATCAGGAAGATTCGACACTTCCAGAGAAGCTCAGTATCAGGTAATCTCCACAGTAGGGAAGGCCAAGACCAAGTCATTCATATAGACTCGGGAAGTACCCACAACTTTGCGTCCCCAAGAATGGTTGAGAGATGCCAAGCTCAAACCATTGAAGTCCAAGCCAAGACCCGTGGTGTTAGCAAGGGGGCGATAAGACACACGGGCAAGAGGATAAACCGACATCGACTTGTCGAAATCAACGTTCAAATGGGGGCAGAAGTGATGAGCATTGGGAAGTACGATTTGATCATAGAAATGGAGTATCTTGGTCCAACAGGCGCCCTCATTGATTGTGGGAAGCGGAAGGTGAGCCTCACGGCGTCCAACGGCAAAATCATAGAGATTGCGGGTAAAGAAGTTGTTCCTATCATGCGGTGTATGTCTAGTAATGCCCGGTACGCTCAAAGAGCATAACGAGCGATCATATAGCATATATCTTCAAGCTTCAGATGAAGAGCAGAATTCGAGGAAAGCAAGGAAGATAAGGTGTTCAAAGAAGTTGCCAAAGCGGATAGCTAAGTTGATCAAGGAGTTCCATGATCTCTTTCCGGGGCGAGATCAAAAGCGGCTTCCTCCCTTACGGGAGTCGAGTGTGAGATAGCACTTTTCGAACCAGGTATGAAGACGATAAGAGGATGGGATGACGCAAAGAGCCGACCGAGTTGAAGAAGCAATTGCGGGAGTTGCTTGACCTAGGGTTCATTAGACCTAGCGTCTCACCATTTGGGGCACCCATTCTTTTGTGAAGAAGAAGGATGGCAGCTTGAGGATGTGCATAGATTACGTGGCAGTTGAACAAGCACACCATCAAGAATAAGTATGCACTCCCGGATCGGACGACCGATGGATCCCGTTCCAAGGGGCTAAGGTTTTCTCCAAGATAGACCCGAGGTTGGGGTACCATCGGTCGGGATCAAGGAAGAAGACGTCCACAAAACGGCATTCAGGACCAGGTATGGGCATTAGAGTTCACAGTAATGCCGTTTGCTTTGTCAAACGCCCCAGTAACGTTCATGAGGCTTATGAACGACATCTTCAAGGAGTTCTTGGATACTTTTGTGATAGTATTTTTGATGATATTACGGTGTATAGCAGATCCCCGGAAGAATCGTTACAACACCTAAGGAGAGTGCTCGAAGCTAAGGAGGCACCAGGTTATACGCTAAGTTGAAGTACCACTTAGCCGCGGAGAGGTGGAATATCCGGGTCATGTGATCTCATCGGAGGGGATTTATTGGATCCCGGCCAAGATTGAAGCAGTCATACAGTGGCCGGCACCAAAGAATGTCTATAAGTTCAGAAGCTTTCTTGGCCTAGCAGGGTACTACAGGAAGTTTGTGAAGAACTTTGCAAAGATAGCGGCCCGCTAACGTGAGTTTTGACGAGCGGAAAGAAAAAGTGAAGGATTGGGCAGATCATTGGCACAAGAAAGCCCAAGCAGGGTTTGAATTGTTGAAGGAAGCTTTGACAACCGCCCCCGTCTTGACCCTGCCAGACCCAGAGAAGGACAAGCTTGTGGCGACAGACGCAAGTAAGATTGCCACAGGTGCAGTGCTCATGCAGGAAGAGCTAGTAGTAGCCTATGACTCCCGAAAGATGAACGACGTCGAAACGCGCTACCCGACGCACGATAAAGAGTTGCTTGCAGTTGTCAGGGCACTAAGAATTTGGAGGCACTACCTGTTGGGGAGGAAGTTCCAGTTGGACACAGACCATCAGAGTCTCCAATATGTATCCACACAACCACATCTCAACCTGAGACAGCGAAGGTGGATGGAGTTCCTCGAAGAATATGACTTTGATATAGTTTATAAGCCGGGGAAGCTCAATGTGGTAGCAGATGCGCTTTCAAGGCATCCTCTGACAACAAGAGTGCACTGCAATGCAATCTCGACGCTCAACAGCGACTTCGGTAAGAAGATCGAAGAAACCTTGCCGACAGATGCAGACTTCAAGGAAGTGTGGGCGAGCTTGTGCAAAGAGGCAATAACAGGTAAGGAGAGGGAGACCTTCAAGAATTTTAAGAAGGTAACCTTTTGTACCATAAGAACAAGTTGTGTGTGCACGAATCATCGGGGTGAGGAAGTTGATTCTCCACGACACCCACAACAAATCAATAGCCGGCCGCGTAGGATTTATGAAGACATATTTTCAAAGTCTTGCAAAAGCCTATTATTGGCCGGGATGAAGAAGCGGATAGCTCGCTACATCAAAGAGTGTCGTATGTCGTCGAAAGCGGAAGCGACTTCAATTCCATGAGCATTGGAACCACTAGTGGTGCGAACGCTAAGTGGGAGGTCATCGGTTATGGACTTCATAACATGGCTCCCGGCGATATGAAGAGGGAAAGATGCCTTGATGGTTGTGGCCCGACAAGTTGTCGAAGATGGCACACCGTGCCTTGGGGACTACCAACACGACCATGGATACGGTGTTTCTTCACCAAAGAAATCTTCGGGCTCCATGGCATGCCAAGAGATCATCTCCGGCGAGAACCGGTTCATGAGTGCCTTTTGGCGGGATCTTTTTTTGCGACGATTTATTGCGAAGTTGTCCATGAGCGCGGCCTATCATCCTCGCCGGATGGGCAAAAACAGAATGGACCAATGTAATTTTGGAAGATATACTACTAAACTATGTCCGGAATAAGCGGTATGTGGGAAGAGTATATTCACTTGGTTGAGTTAAACTTATAATAGCATCAAGCATGAATCATCCTTAGATGTCATTGCTCATGATCAACTACGCTTCCAATGTCTAACTCCGGACACTTGGCACAATCCTCGTGTCAAAAGTAGAGGTTTCAAGAAGAAATGTTGGTCGACATGCAGCAGCCTAGTAGAAGAGGTCCGAGGATATCTTCTTGCGCCAAGGAGTCGACAAAAGCGTCGTAGACAAGCATCGGACGGTCGAGAGTTCCAAGTTGGCGACAACGCTTGGCTCAAGATCAAAGTGAAGCGGTAAGCTCGCGTCGGAAATTGTAAGAAGCTTGCTCCAAGGTGGGCTTGGACCTTCGAATAGCCAAGAGAGTAGGTAACAATCCTACAAGTTAGAGCTGCCAGCACAGCTGAAAATTCATAAAGTCTTCCACGTGAATTTGTTGAAGAAGCATACTCCAAATCCAGAAGTCTTGGACACTCCAACGTTGTTGGAAATGACAGAAGAGCAGCTAGAGATAGTTCCAGAATTGATTCTTGATAAAGCATTCAAGAAAACAAGGAGATCAGAGTTTCTCCAATATTTGGTCAAGTGGAAACACTTGCCAGTGGAAGACGCGACATGGGTACTTAAGAGGATCTAATAAAGCAATACCCACAGTTTATGGAGCAATGGGACGGCAAGGTCATCTCTGAAGAAATCGGCTCAGGCATGTCGATTTGTGTTTAGATTAATTTCATGTGTAGCTAGGATTAATCTACGCATGCAGCCTATGCTAGGTATGGGTTGCATGCGCTGTTATTACGGATGATGGGACCACGACGCTGATCTCTAGGACGTGGTATTAATGTCAATGTAGGCATGACCGCGGTTTTGCTTGGATGGTAGATTAAAAAGTCTACTTCCGTCCCATGGAAGTAGATGCCCTCGAGAGATAAGAGGCCATTCAGGCATGCATTGATAGGAAAGCACCTCTAGTCAATGCCTACGGGGAGGACCCTATCCTTCACGCCCAAATACCGAAGGACCCTATCCTCCACGCTTGGGCAACTAAAGGTGTAGGCATGAGCGCCATTGTTAGTCCCTGTATGTCCCGGTACAAGACTATTCATGCACCGCGATGGACCGTGTCAAGGCTAAGGATCCACGGTCGGCACATGTCGGGCCTCGCCAAAGGCCCCGCGAGAAGACCAAGCAGCCCGACCACGCAGAAGGCCACACCCGCGCCAAAGAAGAGGCAACGCACGCAATAGTGACGCCATCCACCACCGGTGTCATTTCGGGCTTTCAAGAGGCACCGCCAACGTGCCTACAAATCGCCTCCTCCGTGAGGCCCAAGACCGAATTGACAGAGTAATCTATAATTGGGCCAAAGGCCATTGTACTATATATACGAGTAGAGCTAGCCTTCACGGGTTAGATGAGTTTTGGGTCTTATCTCACTTCTGCTTTCTCTCGATTGCGAGAGCTCATGTATCATCATTGATATCAAAGAGTTTTGTTCTCATCATTTTGATCTTATTGTTTTCTTTTATTCTCTCTCTTTTCCTTTTCCTTTGTTTCTTTTGCAAATCCCGCGTGACACAGCTACCGGATTCTCCTGTTTGATCCACGGGTCCTCACAGAGGGCATCTTTGCGGAGTTCCCAACCCGCACCCCAAAACACCGCCGCCACGCCGGGTCTGATTTTCTTTATTTCCTTCTTTTACCATGTCTGCCCGAAGCTTTCCTCGGGAGCTTCTTAGCCAGACGACGTCTCGGTTGGAGCGCCATCAACGTCGCGAAGTTGCAAGAGATATGTATGACATCGGTTATGATATTGAGGGCGCCCATATTCGCTCCGCGAGCTCAATCGGCGCCACCTACTCCTCCGTGTTCACTCTCGTCCTGGCTCTCCTCCAGCGTGTAAACATTGTTCACAACCTCGGTCACCACATCATACACTGTTCAAACCCCTCCGGCTTATTTCCACACTCCAGTCATTCATATCCCCTCCGCCATACTCTCTGCCTTCACAACCATCATCTCCCCTTGGCGGAATGGGTTACCCCATATCTCTTTTCGCCCTCCCCAATTGGACATATCCCCAATCCCTTCTTTTCACCGTCAGACTCTTCCAGTCTACACTCTTGCCCGATCTCAAGCCACACGAACAAAGCTCTCAAGGACCATCCCCTACGGGATGCTCCTTTTCAAGACTCTCAAGGTTTTTCGCCCCTCGACACACCATACCAAGACCATGACCGTGTACCACCTCATTATATGCCTCCTCCTACTCGGCGCTCTATCGCGACGGTCCGTCCACAATCTTCTTTTTCAGACTCTCAAACCGACCTATCCCACTTTTGAAGTACTAAAGGCAAACCCTTAGATCAAAGTGCTCAAGCCTACATGGAAGAATTTGAGGCTCGCTATCCTAAATGGTCACGCCTCAACCTCAACCGAAGTTCCACATCTTTTCCACCACGCCGCTGCGTGGCTCTCCTCATCAATGGCACCACGGATGATGACCAACTTCTTCTCAAGCAACTCAATGATCTTCAAGAAGAACCCACGGAGTCAGTCGGGATTTTATGGATCGTCTTCACATCCTCCTCAAGAAACTTCAAGAGTACCCCACGCAAAGCCGATCCTTGTCCGTTTTTCCGTGGACTTCCTCCCGCCCTATTCGCTCTCATGATCAATAATTGCGCCCCAAGACTTTGGAGCAGGCCATCGAACTTGTCAATCATTCAGTTAATGTTTCCTCCTCAGTGGCGTGGCCCTTCAGAGCTACCCTTCATTCCTCCCGCCATGGTACCTCGACGTAGTTCAGCTCTCAACACTCAAATCCTCAACGCAGCAAATTTGGTGCCACATCTGCAAATATCAAGGCCATTTGGCCAATGAGTGCAACTCCTCCAATGGCCCACCTCATTGTAAACGCTGCAACATGTGCAATCATGCTACAGAAGAATGCACTCGTGCTCATCCTACACCCTTCTGGCAAAAGATGGTTTATCAAGTCTAGACCACGCCAAAGAATGACGCCATACCAACCTCAGCCATTTCAAGTTCAACCACTTCAATAGTATCCACAATCTCAAAGAATCTCAGTAAATCCACGAGGACAAGGCAACCGACCTCCTTTTTGATCCTTCTAAAGCCCGGTGCTATCATTGTCCGGAATGGGGTCATACCACCACCGGCAGTGCCCTCAACTTCCTCAAGTTCAAGTCCAACTTCCGTGCACGAAATCAAACCACGCCAAGACGCCTCACGGCCTATCAACTTTGATCGCTAATGGCAAACAAGGCCCTCGGCCCCGTTCTAAGAAAGCCACCATGCGTACCACAACAACAAAGGTATCAACCAGGCTCCTTCGCCAACTCCTCCTCTAGATCAACAAGCTCGGGAAGAAATTTACCAAGCTCTCAATCCTCCCATCCAACAAATAAACTGGGTTGGTTTGGTCTCATGTACTGTGACTTCATGCCCCTTGACCATCATTCCTCATGATACGCGCTTTTTTTTTTGCGTAGATATGATCCCTCATGAAGAGGAAAAAAAGGTTCACTTTGTACCGTGACTTGATAAACTCATGCCTCATGTCATGCCCAAGGTAAGACAAAGTATCCTCAACCTCATGTAAGCTGCGAAGGTCGCGACACTTGCTAATGTGCACGCCACCACTGTGGCTCAACAAATACATGAAGCACCTCGGCCATCTCACACCCACGCCTCGGACATATCCGAATATTGCTGCAGAGGTGGAGCTTCTCAAAGAAGTTTCGCTTCTTTACCTCGTGACTTTAGCTCCCTTGGATCCCCGCGCTAATTGTTTTCTCATGTTCCTTTGAACTCCAAGAAGAACTTGCAAAAATCAAAATTCCTTTGAGTTTAGCCACCATTTTGAAACTTTGTCCTCGCTCTCAAGGACCGCTTGCCCCTTTCCACTGCTTCTGGTTGGGGTCGTGGCTACCTCTACACCATGCCACGGTGGGCAATCACAAAGACAATCATGTCCAGATTGATGGTGGAAGTGTCACAATCTCATTACCGATAAGCTCGAAAAGCAATTGGGCATCACACAACTTTACCGCGTGCCCTTATGATATCAAGTTGGCCAATGGTCATATCACGCCCCTCAAGGCGTCACACCCCTTCTTCACATCAATATTGGCGAACTCGTGATTCCTCTAGAATTTGGTGTTTGGAACAATACGGCGAAGATCCCTTGATATGAAATGTTGGTCGGCAGACCTTTTATCCGTCAGGCAAAAAGTATTCATTATTGGGCCACGGACCAGTCGTCATTACAGATGGTCATCTCAATGCTACTATGGATTTGGAAACTGGCAAGATCATCTCAGTTGAACATGCCGAACCTTCTCTCTTAGACACCGATTCTAATGAAGCCCGAATATCTATCATGTTCAGTTCTCCACCGGGCGAAGTCCGCCTCTTTCATCCTACCCCCCAATATCTTTGATCCTTGGGTGAGATGACTCTCGATCGGACCACGGTATTGCGCCGCCGACCCTTACCTGGCTCCTTGCAATCGTATCCAAAGACTTGACCATTTTTCCGACACTGTACTTCCTCCAGAAACGGTGGACGTCAACCACTGCTCGATGACGCTCAGCAACCGCTTTTCTTCACCACACAAAATGCAGCTCATCCAGTCATGTTTCAACCTCATGCTCACGTTGTTCAAGACAAGGAAGTTGTTCCACACATTCAGACTCCGGAGGTGGAGATTGTGGACGTTGGCAACAATCAGCCAGTCCGCCTTGCTGCAAATCTCCCAACCACCTATCGCGCACGCACCCTCACGCTGTTCAAAAAATTCAAACACATTTTTGCCTGGAGCTATAAAGATCTTCGGGGTATCAACAAAGACTTGGGGGAACTCACCATTCCTACCAAACCAGATGCACGTCCTGTCTAGCAACGACAGTACCGGCTCAACCCCAACTACCGTGACCGTGTCAAGGCCGAAATTGATAAACTCCTAACTGCCGGCTTGATTTATGAGGTCAAACATTCTGAATGGGTGAGCCCCATCGTCATTGCTCTCAAACACAACGGTAAGATCCGCGTCTACGTGGACTATCGCAAACTCAATCAGGCCACGGAGCGTGATCACTTCCCGCTTCCCTTCATCGACCAGGTTCTGGAAGAGGTTGCTGGTCATGAAATGTACTCCTTCATGGATGGTTTTTCAGGCTACAATCAAATTTCAATCAAAGAGGCAGATCAACTCAAGACTACCTTTACCACCCCATGGGGCACTTTTGCCTACAAGGTGGTTCCTTTTGGTTTATCCAACTCTCCATCTACGTTTCAACGCATCATGCTCTCGGTTTTTCACGATTACATGAAGGAGAAACCCTTTCTCCAGATTTTTCAAGATGACTTTTCCGCCTACAGTTCCATGGATGACCACCTGGATAAATTAGAACTTGTCTTTCAGAAATGTGATGAGTCTGGCATTAGTCTCAATCCCGAGAAATGCACCTTCTGCGTCACCTCTGGTGTTCTGTTAGGACACGTGGTCAGTAAAGCAGGTATCACCACAGATCCTGCTAAAATCAGTTGCGTGCTTAAAGCTCAAGCACCATCTAATATCAAGGAGACACGTTCTTTCTTGGGCAAGGTAAATTATTATTCCACTTTCATTCGTGGCCTTGCAGCCATTGCTAAAATATGTTTCTCTACTTCTATCATCCAATTTTGATATATTGTCATCTATTACCTTTGAATATACTAAACAACCAAAAGCTTTGAAGTCTTTTACCAATTGACGTTTGCCTGTCTATAACTCGTCTGGAATCTGACCATTTAAAGCTTTGCTTGAAATTTTATTTTGAACATAGAATGCGGTATTTACAGCTTCTGCCCACAAAAACTTTGGAAGACCTGCATGCTTTAACATAGCTCGTGCTGCTTCCATTACCGTTCGATTCTTTCTTTCAGAGACACCGTTCTGCTGAGGAGTACAGCTACAAGTTAATTGTCTTTTGATTCCTGTTTCTAAACAAAATATTTTAAACTCATCTGATAAGTACTCTCCCCCTCTATCTGATCTTAAACATTTTAGTTTAGCACCTGTTTCACGTTCTACTTCTGCAAGATAAGCTTTAAATGAGTTGAACACCTGACTTTTATGAGTTAAGAAGTACCACTTAGCTTTTCTTGTATAGTCATCAATAAATGACACAAAATAGTATTTTCCACTAGCACTTCTAACTCTCATAGGCCCACATACATCGGAATGGACTAGGGCTAATTTTTCATTTACCCGTTCACCCTTCATGAGAAAGGGTTTCCTACTTTGCTTGCCCAACATGCATCCATGACACGGAGTGCTTTCCTCACTATTATCTGTAAAATCTGTAAAATCTAAACCATCCAATAACTTGTGTTTTCTCATAAACATTATATTTTTCAAATTTGTGTGGCCTAATCTTTGATGCCATAATTCCATTGAGTTTTCCTTTCCAACTTCACTTAATAAAATGTTTATATTTCTAGGACAAAGCTCAAACCGATTTCCAATTCTTTTTGCATATAAAACTATTTTTCCATTATCAAGAACTACGCACATATGCTTGTCAAACAAGACTTTATAATTTTTATCAACTAGATCTGCTACAGAGATTATCATCCCTGGTACACATAACACATTATTAATAGTAATAACTTTCCCATTCTCTCCTATGAGTTCTAACACACCACAAGCTTCTACATTTTGATTTTCTCCATTAGCCATACACGCGCTTGATCTCGAGCTTACTAGTTTCAAGATTTCTTAATATCTTTGAACTTTGCATCACGGATTTTTCAGCTCCGAATCTATAACCACGGGGGTTAGACACATTGTCATCACATAAATTTGATAAAGCATATGACTTTACCTCCTCCTCGTGAATTTCTTCCGACAAACACCTATGGTTGGCTTTGAAAAGGTAACACTTCTGGATGCACCTCTACTAGAGGATCCCCAAAGCTTCCACGCCTCTTCCTCTTTTTGTACACATATTGGCCAGGTGGCCAGCTCCTCTACAAGCATAGCATGAACGTCCTCCGATTTTAGTACGCTGGGCTTAATATGCCCTTGTCTCTCCACAACTATAGCATCGTTACATCCTTGCTTTCTACCTCTTCCTCTTCCAAAATATAAAATACTATCTCCCCCTTGATCATAACTCCTTCTAGCTTCTCTTTGTGTAATTTCAGTCCCTGCAATACTTATAGCTTCTTCTTTAGTTCTAGACATAGTACTAATTAAAGATGCAAGATTTTCATCATATGCAAAGAAATACATCCGAAATATAAAGTATTTTTGATTGAGCGTAAAGGGGTGCGGGTGTAAATTCTATAATCGGTGATCAAAAACGCGACAAAGACACCGGCACCTAAAGCACTTGGGTCCCGGCCGGCCTTGTGTCACGATTTAATGGCGGCTTTCGCCGCCATAACCGTGCGCCATAGCCATAAGCGCTAGCTATAACTTTGTCGCTACCATAGCCATAGCTTTTAGATCTAATTTTTCGCGCCATAGCCATACCGAAAGCCAAATTCTTTGCATCGAAATGGGCGGCGGTAATGATGAGAAGATTTTGAAATGCATGGATTGTCTGGATGATGGTCTAATTCCGCCCTAAAATGAAATATTTGGAGAAAAAATCACCACCGAAATTGGCTATCGGTTTGGAGAGAAGAGATAAATTCCGGTGAGGTATAAAAAATCTTTGCATGTACCCACATCCGAAAGAAGAATTACAAACATTGATAAAAAAAAAGCTTTATCAAAGTGAGGGATTATGCAACAATGAGGTCGAAAAACGATAGCCTATGCTTTTGCATGGGAAAATTGCATATCCGCACAAAGAAATCCTAAAAAGCACAAGGTAAATTGGGCACACTCATTGAGCTCAAATTATGAAATACAGGGAGGTGTAGGAAGCCCCAAACATTGGAACCAAAAAATAATCTGAGAAGAAGAAGACTCAGAGAAGTTGAAGAGGAAAAAAGTTGGCAAGAGAATCTTTCATTCCGAACACAAAAATTTTACGTAATGTAGAACTCCGATCGAGAATGAGATCACCGAATTTCTAGTGAGAGAGAAACTTGTGCATTGGAGTTGAATATCCTTGTCACATTGGCGTGAGGGATCTCTCAAACCAGGCTTTAAGTGGTAATGTGGCGTATAAAACAATAATAGTGAGCAAATGAAAAGGAATTAGAACTCAAAAATCTTTTGCGTAACTCCGAGTTAGAGAAAGACATTACGAGCTTGAAACAAGTATTATGCTTGAGACCTATGCAAAAAAAGAAAATGGCAAGTTTCAGAAGATCAATCCAAACACAAAGATCAAGAAGGGATGAATTGCAAGGTGAACTTCACATGAAGGATGCTAACCTCTCAATAATCGAGATCAAACCTCAAAAACTTGGAAGATCCGAAAGGTATGAAATTTTCACCAATCGAGAGTCAATGCAGTTAGTAGAGACTTACCTGCTATTTGAGGACGCCAGGCCGCATGTGGATTAGCATTCTCTAGCAATTCACGAGGTTATCAATAAAACTAAAATGTGATTGTTAGTCCCGTGCCTCCCCGTACGGGGACTATTCATGCATCTGACGAACCGAGTCAAGCTCAAGGATCCTCGATCCAACCACGGTGTCGACATCCAAGGCTCCGCAGAAGACTACAAAGAGATCACCGCACGCAAAGCCTTTGGTTGTCAACAAGAGGCGCCGCTCGGACAAGTGATGACCCGATCACCGCCCGCTCGGCCATGATTCTAGGCACTTCAAGAGGCACCCGCCAACATTCCTCAAAATCGCCTCCTCAAGGAGTCGCACCGAGATCGATCAGTGTCTATATTGGGGCCCAAGGCCATTTGTACTATATATATGAGTAGAGTTAGCTCATAAGTTTTTAGATGAGTTTTGAGTCTTGTCTCTTTTCGGTTTTCTCTCTATCACGAGCTCATGTATTTTCATCATTGATATCAAGGAAGCTTATCATCTTTCTCTCATTTGCTCTGTTCTCTTCTTTTCTTCTCTTTTCAGTTGAAATCCAGCGTGACATAGCCCCCTGACTCTCCACCGGTAGATCCACGGTCCTCACGGAGAGGCATCTTCGAGTTCGAACCCGGACCCCAAACACTGCCCGGCTGCGATTACGATTTTATCCTACTTTCTTACATCCGCCATGTCCGCATCCGTAATTTTTCCCTTTAAGAACTCCTTTCTCGAACGGCCTCTCGCTTGGAGCGCCATCAGCGTCGGGGACTGCTCGTGACATGTATGGATGCGCTTATGACATAGAGGGAGGCCATCTTCTGTCTAGGGCTCCGGTCGCGCCACCCACCCTCGTGTCAGTCTCGTCGGTTCCGCCCAAAGCGTGCAAACATTGCTCACAACCTCCGGTCTCCTCATCACTATCCGGGGCCTTATCGGGCTCCAACCTTCTCAACAATACTTTCACCCCTGAACATGCCTACATCCATCATTCTTGAGGCCATCGCCTCTTCCTTAACCATCATCTCCCGGGTGGGCCACGGCTATCCACATGTCTCCTTTAAGCCTGCCGGGAATATATCCTTTCCCTCGTTTCCCCTTTGCTCTTCACATTTTACAACCTTACGGATCTCAAAACCAATGCTCGACTGCTTGGTTTCTCAACCCATGATCACCCCTTCATCGAGGGGGTCCGAAGTCGGCACAATGCCACATCCACCTCAACCTCAATATCCTCACTATCTTTACATTCTGTCCGGCCCGACACTTTCATCTACCTTTGGGACTCGCCTGACTTATCCACCTTTGGCAACCACGAAGGCAAACCGTTAGACCAAAGTGCTTTCGGCCCACATGGAAGAATTTGAGGCTCTAGCTGTCCTAAATGGTCACGCCGCAACCTCAACCGGGAAATTCCACATCTTTTCCACCACAACTGCGTGGCTCTCCTCATCAATGGCTCATGTCCAACAAAAGCCATTGGAAACAAGACCGGTCCGAATGCGCCTTTGCTTTTTACGTCTCATTACGGGACCACGGATGATGATCAACTTCATCTCAAGCAACTCAATGAACTTCAACAAGAGCCCACTCTGAGTCTCCGGCCTGGATTTTATGCGGATCGACTTCACATTCTCGCTAAGTAAGCTCAAGGAGTACCCTACACACGAGCGATTTTGGTCCGGTTTCTCCAAGGACTTCCTCCCGCTATTCGACTCATGACTGAATACCGTCCCAAAACTTTGGAGCAAAGCTATCGACCTTTGTCAATCACTCCGTCAATGTTTCCTCCCGAGGCTCTTTCAAGAGCTCCCCGCTCATTCCACCCGTCATGGTTCCACAAACGGCTGTTTCGACCTCAACACGCTAATCCAGTAGCGATCAAATCACGGTGCCATATTTGCAAATATCAAGGCCATTTGGCCAATGGGTAAACTCCACCAATGGCCGCCTCATTGCAAGCGATGCAACATGTGCAATCATGCCACGGAAGAGTGCACTCGCGCTCATCCCACACCGTTCCGCAACAAAATGGTTTATCAAGTGCAAACCACACCTCGTACACAAGCACTATCAGCACGTGACCACCTCTTGGTGCAGCCCATAACTCTATCGGCAAGGACCAACCACGGGGATCCAACCAACGTCCTCCTTTTGATCCTTCTAAAGCCGGTGTTATCACTTTGTCAAGAATGGGGGTCATGCCACCACGGCGTGTCCTCAACTTCCACAAGTTCAGGAGTGCATTTCACGGTACAAATCGGACCACATCGGTCGCCTCCTTTACCAACTCTGGCTCGCTAATGGCAAACAAGGCCCGTGACCAGTTCTTAGAAACCACCAAGGCGCCTCGGCAATCGCGCTATCAACCCGGCTCCGGCAAATCAACCTCAATTTATCAACAAGCCCAAGAGGAAATTTTTCGGGCACTTAATCCTCCCGATCCAAGGTCAATTGGGTTGGTTTAGTTTCACTGAGACCAAGGCATCACGTCCCTTGACTATTATTGAAGGGCACGAACCCCTTTTTGGCGTTGACACCATTCCTCATGGGGGCCGA
The DNA here is from genome assembly GCA_021234155.1 of Isoetes taiwanensis. Taxonomy (NCBI): domain Eukaryota; kingdom Viridiplantae; phylum Streptophyta; class Lycopodiopsida; order Isoetales; family Isoetaceae; genus Isoetes; species Isoetes taiwanensis. The sequence goes on along the minus strand of JAJEKV010000199.1, from coordinate 225,350 downwards.
AAAAAGGTTCACTTTGCGCGACTTGGAAAAGCTCATGCCACATGTCATGCCCAAAAGTTCGCCAAAGCATTTTGAACCTCATGCAAAATTTGCTTTGAAGGCCGCACATTGGCAAATGTTCATGCCACCACTAGAGCTCAACAAAGACAAGATACACCTTCAACATCTCAACCTCCGCTCTCGGACATATCCCAATATTGCAGTAGGGTTGACTTACTCAAAGTTCTTTGCTTCCCCCACGCCTCCGCACCAGTGGAACCAGTGGATCCTTTTTCTCATGTACCTCTCGAACTCCAAGAGGAGCTTGCCAAGATCAAAATTCCTTTAAGCTTGGCAACCATTTTAAAACTACGTCACGCTCTCAAGGACCGATTACCACTCCCAACTGTTTTAGTTGGGGCTCATACCTCTACACCCACGGTCCATGCCACGGTGGGAAATCAAACAAGTCAACCATGTTCAAATCGATGGAGGTAGTGCGGTCAATCTCATCACGGATAAACTCCGCAAACAAATGGGCATCACACAACTCTTTCGTGCCCCATATGACATCAAATTGGCTAATGGCCACATCCACGAGACCTCAAAGGCGTCACACCTATTCTTCACATCAACATAGGTGATCTCCGCTTTCCCATGGAATTTGGAGTGTGGAAAGGCGAAGATCCGTGACTATGAAATCTTGGTAAGCGAGACCTTTTCTCCCCAGCAAAGAGTATCCATTCTTGGGCCCGCGGACCGATTAGTCATCACCGATGGTCATCTCAATGCCACCATGGACTTGCAAACAGGCGGGGATCATTTACGGTGACAATGCGGAACCCTCTCTCTCCCACGAGACCTTGATTACGAAGAAGCTCGAAATATTTATCAAGTTCGGGCTCCACTGCGAGTGCGCCTCGTCATCCTACCCAGAATATCTTTGATCCTTGGGGAGCCCGACTCTTGATCGGGGACGGTACATGGCTGCCTTGCTTGACCCCTACGGCTCCTTGCAATCGAATCCAACGCGTTGATCACTTTTGAATCTTGACACTCCCTGCAACTCCCCGATGTACACGCCTTGTCATGAAGCAACCAGCTTTTTAGATGGCCCGAGCAACCTCTCTCTTCTTCACCACGCAAAGTGCCACGCATCCGGTTATGCTCCAACCTCACGCACATTGTCCGGGATACTAAAGTCATACCCCATATTCCCAGACTCGAGAGGTTGAGATTGTGGGCGTTGGCAACAATCAACTTTGTCCGCATTCTTTGCCAATCTTAGGCTCCTTATCGTTAACGGGGCCGTCAAAGCTGTTCAAAAATTCAAACACATTTTCGCTGGAGTTACAAAGATCTTGGGGAATCAACAAAAGCTTGGGGAACTTACCATTCCTACCAAATCGATGCCGCGACCGATTGTAGCAGCGATGCCCGCCCAACTCAACCCTAATTACCGTGATCGCGTCAAAGGCGGAAATTGACAAACTCCTTCCTTGCAGGTTTGATCTATGAGGTCAAACATTCCGAATGGGTGAGCCCCATCGTCATTGCCCTTAAGCACAATGGTAAGATCCGCGTCAGTAGTGGACTATCGGGAAACTCAATCGGGCCCGCGGGCGTGATCATTTTCCACTTCCCTTCCACCGGACCAAGTTCGGAAGAAGTGGCTGGACATGAGATGTACTCCTTTATGGATGGTTTTTTGGCTACAATCAGATCTCCATCAAAGAATCTGATCAACTCAAGACCACTTTCACCACCCGGGTGCGGCACTTTTGCCTACAAGGTGGTTCCTTTTGGATTATCCAACTCTCCTTCAACATTTCAACGCATCATGCTCTCGGTTTTCATGATTTCATGAAGGAAAATCCCTTCTTGCAAATTTTTCAAGATGACTTCTCTGCCTCTGATTCCATGGCTGACCATTTGGATAAATTGGAACTTCGTCTTCGAAATGTGATGAGTCCTCAGGCATTAGTCTCAATCACGAAATGCACCTTTTTCGTCACCACGGTGTTACGTTAGGCCATGTTGTTCGACCAAAGCGAGGAATCACCAGCGATCCCGCCAAAATAAGTTGTGTGCTCAAAGCTCAAGCACCGGCCAATATCAAAGAGACACGCTCTTTCACGGAAAGGTCAATTATTACTCCACCTTCATACACACGGGTGGCGGCCATTGCGGATCCCATTCATAAACTCACGGGTGGCAGAATCCACTGGGCTTGGAATTCCCGGTAATTTGCTTTCCAATTTGTGAAGCTTTTGCTTACTCGAGCACGGTTCTTGTTCCTCCTCAATGGGACAAACCCTTTCACGCGTTCATGTCGATGTCTCCGGCGTTTGCTATTGGAGCTGTTCTTTCTCAAGAATATGATCGCTGCTTGATAAACCAAATCGCTTCGCCAAAGAAAACTCAATTACTGGCGGCGCAACTATTACTCGCCCGCGGGCGTGAAGCTTTGGGTCTCATTTTTACGTGTCCAACGCTTCCGTCATTATTACCTTTTAGCAGTCAAATCAAGTTCTTTGTGGACCACCAAGCACTTCTCTATTTGATCAACAAGTCCACGCCCACGGGCGCATTGCTCGTTGGGTCCTTCTTCTCAAATTTGCTCCTTTTTGAAATCGTTCATAAAAGGCAAAATCTCATGTTGTTCCGGATTATCTTTCACGATCCACGGATGATCCCGCAACGAGGGTCTCGGGCGCCTTCCACGATGCTCAACTCTTTTTAGTCACGGCAACACCACATTGGTTCCATGATTTTTGTGAGTACCTCCTCACGCGGGTGCTCTTCCACCAGAAGATGAGCGCGCTCTCTCACCTTGGCGACAATCCGTGCGCCATCAATTTCTCAAGAGGTTAAAGTGACTACACCATGGTTTCTTGGGACATCTCTACAAAAGATGAGACACCATCCTTTCCATGTGTGTTCTACCTCATGAAGTTCGGACATTGTTAGAAAGCTCATCAAGGGCTCCGGTGGTGGTCATTTTCATGGTGACACCCACGCGACGCAAAATCCTTCTCGCCCGGTATTATTGGCCCACGCTCTTCAAAGATGCTCCATGCGCCCGCGCCGTGTGGCGCTTGCCCGGCGGGTGGGGCGCTTCACGACCCGTGGCGGCTCTTCCCTTGGCCAGCCGTTAAGCCCGCGCCCACTTCCCTTCGGCCAAATGGGGCATGGACTTTTGTGGGACCTATAGATCCTCTTGCGAGGCACACTGCGTGCGATACATTCACAGTTCTCAGCGACCACGCCACCAAATGGGCGGAAGCTTGTGCACTTCAGGACAACAACTTGCTGCAAACCGCGACTAGAGTCCTCTATCAACAAATCATCACGATTCTACCGCCTCTACCCCGCTGGTCGGTGGCCGTGGTGTTCATTTCATCAATCATACTATCAAAGAGCTTGTGGATTATCTCGATACATCATCACAAGAGCACACCTTACTATCCTCAAGGCAATGGGTTGGCGTAAAGCACCAACAAAACTCGGTCACCATTCTCAAGAAAATTTGTGGCGCTTCATACAGTTGGCGGACAAAACTTCCCTCTTGTTCTTTGGGCCTACAATACTTGTTTCAAGATTGCTTTCACGGGTCACACTCCTTTTAAATTGGTTTATGGTCGAAGCTCTCATGCCATTTGAATATATCCTTCCAACACTCCGTTTTTCAACCGGCTCTTTGCTCATAATCCACCAAACACCGCTCTCAAAGAACGGGTCTATCAATTAGAGCGATTGGATGAACTTGAAGGATGCTTATATTCGTGTCCTTCATGGACAACGATTTGCAAAAATCTTTACATGACAAGCGTTTGAAGACAAAAACATTCCAAGAAGGCGATTTGGTTCTTCTTTATGATTCCGGTACAAAAATTTTCCTGGCAAACTCAAAGTTTTAGTTGGCTTGGCCCTTATCAAATTGTTCAAGTGGTTAGACCAAAGCGTTTTTCCAACTAGCTGAGTTAGATGGCACTCCATTACCTACATTGGTTAATGGTTTTCGTCTCAAAGCATTTCATCACCACGAAAGTGAACATCAACACCGCGAGATGAGTTCAAGAAGCAAACACCACGCAAAGTGACTAGAAAGGCGGTAGATTATATTATAGTGGAGATTTTTTACAAAATGTGAAGGCTGACCGGCTATTTCGCTATGGGCACTGCCCTATATACAAAACGGGCTCGAGCCCTATTTACTAAGTCCCAGGAAAAACCCTCTACTCCGGGTTCTGAGGCAGGTGATCTTGAGGAGGAGATGGTAGAGGTTCTTCCTCTCGGATCCCAGCGAAGATGCAGAACCACCTCCATCCGTTGGTCTTGGTCGGGATGTTCAGCCATCCCGGCACACCACCGTCCATCACGAATGCCCCCGGTTGTGGCGGCCGCGAGATCGAACAATTCATCTTACAAGTGATCCACTCGGCCGGTTAGTGGGCATTGTGCAATCTTCGTTCAAGCCGGCGGACCATCTTGGCGCCATCGGATGCCTTCGTTTCTCTCGGTTAGTCTTATATAGCCAACTAAGGAACTCCTTGTCGGCGTGGACCAATCACACAAATGCGCCAGCGTGTTTTGCAATGCAAGGCTGTTTCTAAAATGAGAATCATTCTCCGCGCATATCTAGCCATGGTACCTTGACACATTCCTTTTAATGATATCCCACCGAGTTACCCGGCGTTGAATGCCATTCCTTCTTTCCACGCCCGTCGAACATTAATGGGTGTCCTTTGCCATCTGTCACATCCGATCTTTCTTTCCGTCTCATCCTCACCGTTCATTGCTTCTCCCTTACGTTTTTGGGACTTAGCCAAATTTTTGCCTCTCAATCCCCTTCTTCGCATCTTTTGACACGGCACCATCCAGCGGTTCGGTTTAGCACTCTTCATACCTCTTAAGCCTCGGTTATGCGCCCTAAAACAAACCTTTTTCGTTCCTCTGCGCCTTAGTCCTCCGTGCTTTCGACTTTCGTCTTCCGCCTTTGGCATCTCTCTCTTCGTTCCGCACATCATTCCATGGCGGCCCCAAGATTTTCTACACTTCAAGCTCTGCTCCCAAGGATCCGGCCCTTTTGCATCCGTATCTTTCTTGGCGCCCACTTTCCGTGAAGCCCTTGTTGGCCCCAATAAAGGCGTCGTTTGAGCGACACCGGCTTCGAATTCTCTCAAATGGAACTTAGGCTCCAAATCGACCCGATTCTGCGGTTCATCGCCAATATCGTTAACGGCCCGCCAAGGTTACACCAGCGTGGTCGATGGCACCACTATTTCATTGACTCAACATTTGATTTCTGAGGTATTTCATATTCCCTTGCACACTCCTTGTGTATCATGGTACGCTATACGGGATATTGATGTCACGAGTTTGGTGCACCTCTTATCATGCCAATGTCCATCGTCGACCAATATCGACAAGCCTCCGCGAGACCTTTGTTAAATTTACGTGGCGAAAATTCCTTGGGTATTCTATCAAGAACACCCATATCAATAAGCCTTTCTATAACCTTGGTCCTCATTTGCTACACCTCCAAACACCACATAGATTGGCCCCAAATGATGTTCTATCGTCTTCTCCAAGAAATGGACCGCCGGGTACCACTTCCATTCCCGAAGTTTACGTGGGAGGGCACTTTCAAGCCCTCATCCGAGTCATTACTTCCTCCCACACCACCAAATTCTCATAATTCCACTCGGCTCCCTTCCAATCACTCACCAAGTTGGCACATCACGCCTTCCCCTGTCATGACCACCGTCACACTCATGTCACTTTGTCTCTTCCTCGCTACACCATCCACTTCACACCATTTTTCCCCAGACCTCCCAAACCCGGGCAACAGCCCCATCCACCACCACAACACCCTCGTCGGTTGTTGTATGATGTCGGCCGGGATGCTCAAGGCTGCTTTGCTCTTAAGTTACAAAAGAATCCCAAGGCGGCTCTTATGGCGGGGTTCCGGGCACTCGGGCCTCCGATCGCGGTACACCAAGACCTTCAAGCCAAACCCCGCCCAAGTTGCAACTTTGGAAGCCAAACTTCAAGACAAGCATGAAGCTCTCTTACGAGGGCTCATCTGCGGATCTCAAAAGTACACAAGCTCAAGTCGGCCAACTCCGCGGATCCCGTGAGCTCGGCTCGGTCGAAATTCAGACTTTTGTTGGAGCTGCAACAAGTCCAAAGCCGCTCTCCACGAGTACCAGGGCCGAATATTGCTAAAACTCAATGCCTTGTACTTTCGAAGCTTGTGTGAAAATTTCAGCACTCAAGTTCAAAATCTTTCAGCGGGGCGCTCAAATTAAGCCTCCTTGGCCGGCTCGGCTTTCTACCACCGGACCTCTCTCCTCCTCTCTTCAAGATCAGCTTACGGAGGTTACGAAGGAAAATACTTGATGGCCAGATTGCCGTTTTAAGCCCGTCTCAATACACCGAAATCTTCCTCGAGTCAATCCTTCTCGAGCGGGTCCGTGACCGATCCGCGCTGCTACCGAAAAGGACAATCGGATCCGTGATCTCGAACAACATTGCGGCAAGCTATTGATCTGGCGATGAGGCTCAAACAAAACTTGGCCTTGAGCGCAATTCTTCCGGAATGCCGGTTGACTTCCGGCTCCCTCACCTATCATGATTAGGTGGTTGCTTTCGGCGCCACCTCTTCCTTTCAAAGTGGCGCGGTAGATGGCCTGTGGATATTCCACTAAAGCGATCTTGATTTTTCTTGCCGGTTTGGCGGAACTCTCCATTGAAGACAAAGGGTTGTCTTTGTGCCCTTGTAGTCTTTGATCTCATACCTTTGTCTTGCGATCGGACTTTCTCACCTTGATTGGTTCAGCCCATGGCTTACATCTTTCATGATTTCTATCACGGGTGATACCGCGGAAAACTTTGGCAATGGGCCCGCGCCCGGCTTTTCGGGTGACCCCTTTGTGCAATGGGGGTGCTTCGGGATAACAATCCATATCTTGCGGATCTGCTCGGACCCAAACTCTTCATCGGTACATGCAGGCTTGCCAATCATTTATCCCTCGGCAGCGGAGCCCGCTGCAACAAATTAGGAAGTATCTAGGACATCCAGAAGATCTTCCCTATGCACAAATTTATATCGACACCTCGGCGGATTTACAATCGATTACAAGCTACGTTGGATAGCAAGGCGGTCCCCACGGGATGGGATAGCCCTCTGTCAACTCTCGACTCTGCTTCTCTTTGGGATCGGTGGTGTCGGGCTCTTGATCGAATCTTGTCGGTCGATTCGGGGGCACCTTTCGGCAACCCCCCGCGGGCATGGTTCCCTTCTCCCTATGCTTCCCACTGGCGTACCTCCGCGCCCGAGTTCCTGACTTCGATTGGCGCCTTCCTTTTTGGACAAGGTCATGGATGGTCATGCGGTGGACACCACCTCCCGGATCTCGGCCGGATCTCGGTTGGGATCCACGTTTTGTTCGCTCACATTGGGAAGAAGGTGCCACTCACGGACAACACCACCAATTGGATCTACATTGCTAATGGCGTGGTTGGCAGCAGCCCGCGGATCGCTTCATGGTCTCAACACCTTCTTGCGATGCCTCCACCTCACGATCCTTGTCCATCTTCAAGCCGGTTTTTCGCTGCCCTCAAATGCATTTTGCTAAGCTCCTTAAATCGTGGCGTCCATTTTTCCGCTTGCAATCAAATGCGGTCGGTGCTTTTGGCCTTCCGGACTTTGTCTCCTCATGGAATGTCGGTACATTTCTTGGGCGCCCGCGCCCTTGAAGACATGGTCGCTCTAAGCTTTCTTATAGATCACCGATCCACGCCCTTGGCCAAAACCTCCTCAAGCTCTTCAATCACGCCCGGGATCTCATAAGCCGGTACCATAATGGTGCGATCCTCACTCCGTGAGGATCACTTCCGAGCCGATGGTTTCCCGCCCTCCGAAGCAGCTTCCTCCTTTTCTTCACTTTCACGGTGTGGTTTGGTGGGGAGTGTTGAATCTGTGCCTCACAGTGCGGGACTATTCATACATCTGACGGTCAAGCTCAAGGATCCTCGATCAACCCACGGGTCCGGACATCAAGGCTCCGCGAAGACTAAGCGGCGAACCCACGCGATCAAAGCCTTTGGTGTCAACAAAAGCCGCTCGGACAAGTGACGGCGTCACCGCCAGCGTCGGCGTGATTCTAGAGCACTTCAGAGCACCAGCCAACATTCCTAAATCGGGCCTCCTCCCGAGTTGACGCAGGGATCGGTCGAGTGTCTATATTGGGCCCAAGGCCATTGTACTATATATATGAGTAGAGTTAGCTCATAAGTTTTTTAGATGAGTTTTGAGTCTTGTCTCTTTTGGTTTTCTCTCTATCCGCGAGCTCATGTATTTTCATCATTGATATCAAGGAAGCTTATCATCTTTTCTCTCATTTGCTCTGTTCTCTTCTTTTCTTCTCTTTCGGCAAATCCGCGTGACATAGCCCCCGGACTCTCTGTTAGATCCACGGGTCCTCCACCGAGGGGAGCTGTCTTCCAGGAGTTCCCGAACCCGGACCCCAAGCGGTGATCATGAGTATCACTTAATGTACCTGACTTTGTTGGCTAAAGGTAAATGCATTGTTTGCACTCACTTCTCCAGTTACGCTTTATTTTTAGAGCTTGGTATGGCCGATTACTGTGGAGGAGGCGATTGCTTGAAAATACTGGATCACCTTCCATTGTACATGATAGCGGATCAACTCTTGGAAATCTTGCTCACGATGCCCTCAACTTCAAGATCTCCTTTTAAGATTGGAGCAAATAATGTTATATTAACCGGATGATGAGGAATGAAGGCTGCTATAGAAAACCTTAGGAATGTTGTTGAGGGATAGCTAGTTACGAGTCACATGTCAGATTGACCGCGAAGATGGAAGTGGTGAAGGAACATTGAAGAAAGGGAGAATTTCACCCAAATCAAAAGTCGCGGGTTCAAAAGCGGAAAAGCAAAAGCAAGAAGCATGAAAGGAGAAGCACCTAAGAGGACTTATCCATTCGAAGCAAGAAGAATCTGAAAGATGCATTAGAGGCTGATGAAAATACAAGTTTAGAGTTGCAACGGACAACGGATGAAGCACTTGTAGCACTTAATAATGCTTCTACTTGGGAAAGCATCATCTCTGGTGTCAATCTGCGCCCTTCTTCTTTGTTGAAGTAGAAGATGGGGTTCCAACTCAAAAGAAGGTATTCTATTTCAAGCTATACTTGATGCTCACGAATGACAAAAATGAATACATCTCACTCAAAGAGTCGTTACATGAAAATTAGTGCCTTGATTCCATCGCGGGAGGGACAATTGGAGATAATTCCATATCAATGAAAGGAAGTGTTGTAGCCATTAGAAGGTATTTGAGTGTTCATTGTAACCATTTGAGTGTTATTAATCATAAAATTTAAATTGCTTTGTAATGGTTGTTTGAATTTGTTTTGTTCTAATGTAGGTCTGCATGAAATTCAAACAAATTTGATAATGAAAAAGAGAAATCAAACATCATCAATAAAGTGAAGAAAAAGTAGAAGCGAGAAACAAAAGTGAAGCCAATGACTCTTGAATTTACACTTGAGACTCAAGCACTTGACAAATCAACAAGTGTTGAGCCAGCTTTTATTCAAAAATATAGTTGAGCCAACAATGGTTCAACATTGTGTTGTCTGATTGCCAAAACATTTGAAAGCAGTGTTGAGCCAGCAAGTTTACCCGGCAAGTGTTGAGCCCGACAAGTTTGCCCGGCAAGTGTGCCGACAAGTGTGCGGCAAGTGTTGAGCGCGACCGATGTTGAGCGGCCCAGTTCAACAAGTGAAGAATTTAGGTAAAGCGACACATAGCGAGGAGATATCATGGTGAGTAGAAAGCTATTGATTATGGACCTAAATGGTGTTTTAGTTAAAACATATTCAAAGTCGAAAAACTTGAAATACACGCCCACACATTATAGAGTATACAAAAAAACAAGATAGTTTTATTCAGGCTTTGGTGTTCTGAATTTTTGAACAAGGTAAGTGTTTACTATGACTTGGCTATATGGTCATCTATGACTTCTTTCAATACAAATGAAGTGTTACGGAAGTTGTGTCCATTACTTAAAATGAGGGTTTGTTTTATTTGGGGACAAGAGTTTTGTGACAAAATGCCTTTCCGTTACGGACATGACAAACCCGGTGTTCATGAAACCTTTGGAAAAGGTGCAGCGCCGATTTCCTCAATACGATTGTGGATGTATTTTTGGTTGATGACTCGATTTATAAGACATTCTTGTCTCCACCTTATACAATTGTTATTGCGACAAGCATGAGAGTTGAAGAATTTAAGTCAAGTTCAAGTTTGCTAGTGGATTCCACATTTCCATTGTTGTATCGGCTTGCAATGGATGATAAGCGGAAGACATTATTGAAGAGAGCACAATATGTGGATTTCTTTTGACACTGGTAGCCGGACATTCTTGAGAGGTTGGATGCGGCAATGTTACTTGATTCCTCGTGAGGTTTCTTTTGATCTCTATTACTCTACATTTGTGAAGTGGGTGATTTGAGCAGGCGGATGTAAGTTCATCAACAACTTCTGCCTTGCAACACCTGGAAACAATTTGTAAATAGTTAGGTGAAACAAATTGTAAATAGTCAGCGAACAACCCGACCATTTTTGTTGTTCATGTAGGCTGGCCAATTTTGTATACATTTTGATATATCCTTTGGATACGGATATAATTATTAAGTTATCAATGAATATTTTTATCTTCTTTGCACAATTCTTTGCAATGAATTTTAGTTGTCCCTTTGATAAAATTTGCATTGTACCTTTTCGATCTATCTATACTATGAGGATCAATTTCCCAAAAGTACCCTGCGGGCAACAAGTAATGGTCTTTGTAAGTGCTTAAGCTTCTTTGTAAATCTTGTAAGTCTTTATGCAATTAAGTAAACATTCAATAACAAAAAAAAAAAGTTCAAAATGTTATATTTGTACATAAATGGCCTTCAATATGTACAAAACTAGTAAAAGTATCACCAAACATACATAAAAAGCATGCACAATAATGCCTATAAAAATCTGAGGTCTAAGTGCTTCAAGTGCTTCAAGTGCTACAAGTCTTGATGCCATTATGTATGTCGAATCGGATGAGTCACAGTAAAGAATTCATTTAAAATCGAGCGACATCTGCTTTGCTCCTAAGCTATTTATCAACTTGAAGGCGGGGCTGCTCATTATTTGTTAGCATGTCTGCTCATCCATATTATACATGTTGTCTTTCACCAAAGTCATGTCAAATTTGCAAAGCCCTACGAGGTGGTACATACTAATAGCCCGATGGGTTTGTCTAAAAAGAAGTTGAAAACTTAATTCTCCTTCCAATTGTTTATGTAATAGTAGCCGAGAAAGTATGACCTGTAATTCCAAAACATTGCCCCGACCATCTTCATAAATCATCTAGTAATGTGTTCTTTGTCTCAATACATTTCAGAACATAAAAGTCTACACCCTCATCATTGCCTTCTTCATTTCTTGCCAAAATTGTCACCTACTTCTACATTAGAAAACTGTCGGATCATGGTCACCATCATCTTCACTATCCCGTCTCCTCGTCTTGAGACTCAACCTCATTGTCGGGAATTTCACGCATACGCTTTTTGGGACCAACTCATTTTGTCTCCCAACCTCCTATCTGAGATTTAGTGCTACACGAGTCCCATTTCCCTTCTTGGCAAGACATGCAAAAAACATGACAAAGGTCTATGTGCAAGCTTCAAAGGTTTTCTCTATCAAAAAGGCCTGATGCAATGAATTTTAGTTGTCCCTTTGAGGGTCTAAGGCATCATACCTTTTCGATCTATCTATACTATGAGGATCAATTTCCCAAAAGTACACCGAGGGCAACAATTAATCAAATCTTTGTAAAGTGCTTAAGCTACTTTGTAAATCTTTGTAAGTGTTGTCTGAATAGTAAACATTCAATAACAAAAAAAAAAAGTTCAAAGTTATATTTGTACATAAATGGCCTTCAATATGTACAAAACTAGTAAAAATATCACCAAACATACATAAAAAACATGCACAATAATGCCTATAAAATAGGGTCTAAATTGCTTCAAGTGCTACAAGTCACGATTTACTTACCTGTGTATATCGAATCGGATGATTTGTTGGTAAAGAATTCATTTAAAATCTAACGACATCTGCGGCCTGCTGCGAGTTTTCTCCCATTATACTTGATTTGTTCCTTTGTGAGAAATCTTTTATCAACTTTGCTCCTTGGCCATCATGCTCATCTTTTCCATCTTGGTGGCAAAGAAATTCCAAATAATATCCTTCCCAAGATCTACTTACCATCTACCCAAGAAATAGAATGGTCTTGAAGACTTAAATTGAGATGAACAACCATCGACCATACGTAATGCTTGGAATATTGAATACCATTTACCTCCAAACAAGTGGCATGTTTTAAGAGGCAATCTTTGTACAAATTAGTGTCATGAGACTTATCATCACGAAATATAGAAGTGACACTCTTTTATAATTTCTCTGTTATCATCTTTTTGCTTCATATCTTTTCTTTTCTTCTTGATATGTCATTGCCATCCACCTCTTGTTTCCTTCCAAACACATAAGTGATATGAACTAAAATGGATACACAGTCGATTGCCAATGCCATGATTAAGCTTCTGGCGAACTTTGAAACCATAGTTTTACTTGCAAAGTCAATTCTGAAACTATTGTGTCTTCTCAAAACTTGCCAAACATTATGCGAATTGTTTTGCTTGCCAATGAGCCCTTATAGTTGTGTGGCACAAATCTTTGTCATTGTTTTTCTTGCATGTTCCTGAAATTCAAAAGGGGTACCAGTCTTGTAGGCCAATCTTGTAACTTTAGTTGGTTCCTTCTTAGGGTTTCTCTTAGAAACAACTTCTTCTTTGCAAGTAGTAGAATCAACAAATTAGTATTTTTCTGCGTGATCCTTCTAACAAAACTCAACACTTCTTTTCAAAAACTTTCCAATCCACCGGGTGTTCCTAATGATTTACTTGTTTCCCTTGGACACTTTGGAATCCCAGTATAAAGTGGATTAGAGAAAGTACTATAAGAGAATATTGAAGCTAGATATCATAGAAATGAAAAGTTAAACAATATGGAAGATATGTTATCTAGATATCATAGAAATGAAAAGTTAAACAATATATATGAGCTATGTTAATAACTTACCTCTTGAGACCACATTTCTTGCAGTGCATCAAACATGCATGTTTGTGCCATTCATCTGCTTCTACTTTGGGGGCATACCACATTTCTCCAATACTCGCTTGTAGATTTGAAAATATTGTCCTTGGCATTGCATGTTGGACTGGACCACATAGTACCACTGCATGCGCATTTGCAATCTTTGTGTGCACACCATAAGGATCGAGACCTCATGTTATTAATTGCACATGACAAAATCAAAGGTGCATGTGTCTTTGGCGTGACAAGTCTCTCTTTCTTGCAATCTCCTAATATAGCTGGGTTTTAAGCTTCTCAAAAGTTCTTTGGCATATATTGATCTCATGATACTCTTTCTAATTGAAGATAAAGCGCAATCGATCATAACCACAGTTCGACAACAATATCATGCAAAATCTGAAAAAAAAAGGCGGGAATGTGCTTACTTGTGTCACCTCCAAAGAAATGAATAGGATGGTCAATCTTTTCACCTGTTTCACTAACATGTTTTCTCACATGTTTTTATATGAGTGAGATCCTATATTCTCATCCCAAAATTCTTTATCTTACCTATTGCTTCATCACGAAAGTGCATGGAGACCTTTTTCTCCTCACGAAAGCATTGACCCGGGGACACGCTTCAAATTCAGCATACACCGCCACTACGAAATGCTCTTGCCACAGTTCTTCTTGGAATAGATAGAAGCCTTGCTATTGCTGATTGATTCACTCCCTTTGTGGAAGATCACGGCCATTTCGCGGTGTACTCCTTTTGCTTGAAGAACATCCCGATATTTCTATCATATTTTTGAGCTTGAAAAGTCTCTTTTACATTCAAAAATTAAATCCCTCATAAGGGCATTTTCCTTTGGATCCGCTACATCACCATCGAGTGGAAGATGTTTTAATCTTTTTGAAGAATCTCGATGCTAACTTCCCTTTGTCCACATTGAGGCAAAAGTATTTGTAAGTTCATTGAAATAATCTTCCAAATTCTTCGTGATTCTGTAATCTTCTTTCACTCAAAAACACCACAATCTTTGGTATTGGAAGGAGGATTGTTTCCTTCTCTCTGCTCTTTCTTTCACCGGATTGTCTTCTATTTTTCAGCTTGATTTTTGCAAAAATCCCTTCTTCTAGTTGAATCGATGCTTTTCGGGGAGCTTTCCATTGAAATTCACGGGGAGGATTTCCACGGCTTCGAATTACAATTCCAAATTGAATTCAATTGGAACAATGCAAAAATTGTTGAATTGTATGAATTGGTATTGCCAATTCTCTAATTCAATTCAATTGGAACCTCCGCCAACCACTAAAAGGAAACTCCATCCATCACCTCCCCTTCCAGCGGAGTTCAGCGTCTTTGGAATCCTGTCAGCGTCCACGCCATTCGGGATTCCATATACTATTCTTGGTGCATGCCAATTACTGTTTAATTCGGTTGGGCGTCCTGCGTCCGAGGTACTAAAAGCGGTTTCAACACATAAAAGCACGTGTCCGGACGATTAGCTTTGCGTACCCACTAAAGAATTTACACCCTGCGGCCCCCTAAATCCATAAATATTCGTCCATTTTATCAAATAACTCAGCAAATCGACCACTTTCATATTTCAACATTCTTAATTCTTGTTCCAATTTATGTCTCGAGATGCGGTTAAAATTTGTTCATATTCATTCAACAAATCACGCCACATATCTGCATTGGATCCATGCTATGAATTGGAAGCAATACCATAGCCAAGTTTTGAAATAATAATACCTTTTGCTTGAGCTAAATCTCTTGCGGCATCCTTTTATTTAGCTGATTCCGGCTTTGATGACTCTCCAGCTTCATTCTTCCGCGAAAACCACGCCTTTGCTTCTGTTTACGTGAGGGAGGGCCGGACAAATCCACGACCTTTTGGCTTCCAAAGCCTTTTCAACCTTCATCTTCCATGCTTGGAACGAGAACCTCCTTTATATACCTTAACATGGCGGCAAGTATTGAGGGCAACAATCTTATTAGATGCCATCTCCTTTTTAGACTCAAAGGCTCGATACCGGATGTTAGAATCAAAAGCTTTGAGCACGGGAATTGAACCCAAGAAAACCAAACACAATCTTCTCCCTTAGCTCCTCCTTTAAAATCCACAAAGGGATGTTCTGCTCAAACCAAATCAAAACCCACCAAGGGAGATTCCACCCACGGGGACTTGGATTCACGATTACCACAGGCCCGATGTGCGGTCTTCTACTACTGAAAACCTCGCCATATTACAAGTAATCCTGCTCTATCCTGCTCCAACATCAAATTGACATGTAGAAGCCAAAGGCAGATTCGGTGAGATGCGGGTTCAGCGATTAAATTACAAAGGGCGGCGGTAAATTTTTCTGTTCAAAAACAACCGTACTATTCTGTTATAATTTTTGTTTGCTTTGCCCTTTTTATCATTTTCTTCCATACAAAACCTATATCTGGCCGAGGTGTCATTTTGAGCCAAAATGCCACCACTTAGGCGTAACAATTCCAGCAGTGGGGGAGACCCACGATCTTTGCGGGCGGCCCATCATTTCAAGGTGGGGAAGGCTGTGGCGTTCAGTGCAGGTATATGGTCCCCGGGGCATTATCATCTTTGCGCTTTTTCAGCATTACCGCCATCACGTCTATCCCATGTCGGTACGCGTGTAGCAGCCAAGGTAGCACCCTAGGGGCAACTTGCAAGGTGTACATTTATTTATGTGCACATTTCCATGTGTACACATTTACCCATGGGACACTTTATGCCCTTTTGGCAAGGCAAGTGGGCCACACCCATTTATCCCACATGCTCAAAGGAATACAATGGGAAACCCTAGCCCTAACCCTTAGTTTATATATAAGTATAGGAAACCACAAGTTTCTATTTTAGATCCCACGGCCTTCTAGGGCTCTGTTTTGCTTGCTCCAAGGAGCCAATCTAGCCTCCCAAAGTGCATGCGGCCGGTCTGGCTCATCGACTTCCCTTTCTAAGCGTCATCTTCTAGCGGTTAAGGCCTTAATTAGAGTTCGAGGCGGGGAGGAGCAAGCCGAAGTCGAGGAGTATTTTGTCAGGAACTGGCAAAAGTCTAATCAACCTCTAGACTTAGAAGAATAGAGTAGGTTTAGCCTATTGAATTGCCCATAACAACCATCTAGATCTCTAGATACCAAGCCATAACTAAAGAACCTAACTCGTGATTTAGATTAAATCTCATTCTTTAGTTCTTCTATGATAATGGCATGTGATGATGATCTCTGTGGACTCCTTGTATTGGGAAGGGGTAGGGCCTTAAAAGCCTGGCCGTGTATGATGCTCTAGCCAACCATCTTTTATTGCACTATTAAATTGACTGTATACAAGGAGACGAGCACGGTTGTGGGTGAAGGGGCCAAAGCGGCTTACAAGGAGGTTCGTATTACGACTCCTTGATCATGTCCTCGGTAGTAAAGCCTAAGGGACTATTGTGGACTAGGCCTAATGCTCTTCCAGCATGAGGGCTTTGCATGGAGTTCCGACCTCTTGGGGTGGTGGACACCTTCCATGGAGTTGATCGATGCAGGCCGGTGGCCTCAGTCACCTTAATTGACGCGCCAACCCTCTGGTGGGGCAATCCCTACGCCCGTATCGGGCCCAGGGGAGATGAAACCGGGGAATAGCCTTTGGCTATGCATCCGTGGCCTGATGAGAATCCCAGCACTTTCAAACTCTGCGCAAGGGAGAATTAACGCACACGGGGAGGCGGATGGGTGGTTACCCCAAGCCATGTTCTATTGCCGACCAAATCCATTGTCGCAGAATGCATGCACCGTGACTTTGGAGGTCAAAGCGTCGATTCATCCCCTCTCAGTCTGAGCCTTGGCGGGAACTTCCGTGATGTCTTTGATCTTTGTCATGCTGAGATATGTGGTGAGCCATCGCCGTGATAGTCATGTGATGTTGATGTTATTATCTTGACATGTATGTTTAAATAGCGACTAGGTAGACCACGAAGGGAGGCGAGGGGTAAAATGGCCCCTTCATTCTTCCACTTTGGAACTCATCGAGGAGTTCGCGGTGTTATTACGTGAAGGGGCCTTGTCGGCATGGAATTTGGTAAAGAGGATGAACTCCTGTTTGGCCTCACGGTGATGAGTGCAGTATATGAGTAAGGGAGCATCCGCGATACAACGTTGTGGTGCTCAGAATAGCTAGTCATAAAGCGATCTTGGTTGAAATCTAGGGGTTAAAGAGCATCTGGCGGATTTAAAATTAAAAGTGTGAGGTTGTTAACAAAGTTGGCCGGATGTGGGCGTTTAATTTTCTAGCTTTTAGGAAATTGGTGGGTTTGAACATTATTTGGTAAAAAAGCCGCCTCTTTTTTTCCGCGGATTCTCCCACGAGCACCACTATTGCATTTATTTTTTAGGCACTTTCCTTTTTAGGTTTAGGTTTTCTATTACGTTTACTCTTAGGTTAGATTGAGCGAACCTGGGTACTTAATAAGTTGATGCAAAAGGCCAATTGCCTTGCTGCGGGTTTGAAATAACAACGTGAAATAGCGGCAAATGAGAATTGCTCTTGACTCCTATGCAAATGCGATATAAATGGAGGGAGAAGTGTTGTTCCTCTCCTCCCTAAATGGCCCGGCAACAACACCGATCTTTAAAGATTTTTTGAAAGATATATTGGAGGAGGATTGAATCTTAGAACACCGGCATTTACTAAAGCCTTACCTTAGTTTGCAATGCATTTTCGCGAATAAGCTGAGTTAATGCTTTCTTCGAATCTTTGGGGTATTAGCTTGAAAAAAGTTCGTGACTATACACACAAGAAGCAGCGTCCATTTCTTCTAATTTCTCAAAGATCCAGGCTGGTCGTCTTCTATGGTATAAAGGAAACATACAACAAAACCGGCAAGATCGGGGTAAATTTCTTTTGCATCTACATTGCATTTTTCTTGCTTATTGAGCTTAAGTTTTGTAATAGAATGTACATGGAGATGAGTTTTAAATTCGTAGTCATTAAAATATCAAAAAGACAATCTTGTCTTGGTTGCCTGAGTATCATCTTAGCAAGCTTTTAATTGATTCTTTGGAAATATTGGAGGCATTTGAGTTTGTTCCTTAAGTCACGAGGAAGCCGGTACCAAATTTATATATGTTGTTGTGCTTTTCCCTTTCTATTGTGTTTCTTGTTGTTTTTAAATCTACGTAATACATGAGCCTTGTTGTATTTTTTTTTGATTTTCTAGAAATGTTTTGCACTTGAGTGTCTTAATTAAATGCTGCTCTTATATTAGGAATTTCGCGAAGTTGTCGATGGCTCCTCCAAGCGAAAAAGGATGGTAAAACAAAGGGCGGAAATCAGTGCACTTGAAATGCATTTCCGGATTAGCAAAGGGGAAGTGGAAGCTCCCTTCTTTGAACCAAGTAGAACCAAGCAGGTCAAATATTGTAGATGTCATGGCGGGCCATACTCAAGAGCTTAATGTTGAGCATGAGGGACTTACGCAAGCTAGGAAGGAATTCAAAGAAAGATGGCTGGATGAATATGATTGGCTGAGTTCAAGCCCTTGACCTGGTGGGAAGCTTGTGCGTTTTATTGCAAGAGGATTCAAGATGTAGAAGCGCATTTGGTAAAGAGGGTCGCGACAG
>JAJEKV010000199.1:0-132014 GCA_021234155.1 Isoetes taiwanensis | reverse complement strand
GGCTTACCAAGAAAATATGAAATCTGTGTTTATTTTTCTTGATTCCAGCTTGGTATTCATATTAGTGTAGGAGCAACATAGAAAAGAAAAGTTTTGGAGAAAAAAGCTTCGCTTTCGATATCAAAGCGTTAACTGCCGTTGATCTAACTATACCGCCCTGGAAAATCCGCATTCTCATACCTATGTTCCTATGGTTTCCTTATTGCTGTCTCCAAGTCAAAGTACGTGGATCTCATTGCAAATGCTCTAAAATTTTTATGGGTCAGCACTCAAGGTGGATCTGGTGTAGTTTTGATGGCTTAGTCTCAATGCATTCCCCCAAGTGAATGCAGTCGGGTATAATGGACTTCATCAGAGGAAGGTCCCTATCAAAAATTCATTTGGAAACTCTTGAATGGCAGGAAATGACTCTCTTTGATTTATGCCTTCCCAAACAATCTCTTGGTCATTGCATCTTCTAGGCGGCAGGCTGGCAGTTAAATTAGTCCTCCTAGACATCATTTACCTTCCAACATAAATGCCTTTCTTTCCTAGGAGGATTATTATAGCTGCATGCAATTAGATCTTTATCATCCATGCTCTACTCGGTATTCCATGGTGGTGGGAGCTCATTGTCGCTTTCTAAAGTCCCCGACTCCATACCGCCTTATCGGGCCTTCATTCCTTACATAGACAGGTCCGCAGCATGTATTATATTTATTCAAGCATGGTATGAAGGTGGTCGCCTTGTCATAAACCCGCGTTTCAAACCAAAATTCTCCTCGTGGTTCCATGTATATGTATGGGAAGTTAAAAGTAGCAAAAGAATCTGCTCCCCTATAGTAAGTTAATGGCGCAAAGTCGTCTTTTGGCTTCCATACGAGGGTACCATAAAGGCAAGCACATTGTGAGCTCCATATATCATCTCCTTTAGCTCCACAACCTCATCATTAAAATGAGGGCGCTTTTAGGACCTCCACAAGTCATGCAGTTCATACATGCATGCTTGCTTTGGGATAAGTTGCTCCATTCTTAAAAGTTTCGTGAATCCCGTGGCAAGTTATACATAGGTTTTTGCGTGTCAATGTCTTGTAACATTGTTATGATCTTCGCGGTTCTTTACAAGATGCCTTGCCTTTAGATGATGTGGGATGATGGTGCATTTCACCGCCATCGCGGTTCGCTGGTTCAAATTAGTATAGTCATGGCTATAAGGTTTATTTAACAGTATACTGGATAGCGAATATGTTCTCTTGGTATCCTACCTAGATGCATGGGCACTAGCTAGGCAGAGGGCATTTAATCTCGCTCTGATTGTCTCATATGTTCAATCTAGGAGCATCGTAGGCTCCGCATTTTCCATAGTATTTACTCATTTGTGCATGGTGTTACTGATGTAGCCCAGGCTACTAATAGCATATAAGTCTTCCTCCCTTGAGGAAGAGGGACTGTGACGCTGGACCAGCACTTCAAACTGAATTGACATCACTTCCGCTTCCATACCGGCGTATTAGATACCTGCCAGTTCGCGGTTTCAAGTTGAAACATTTCTTTGCAAAGTCGCCAACAAACTGAATATACCTTAATTTCTTACTTTAAACTCTTTCATTCCTTTTAAAATTAAGAATGAATGCGAACTCCTCTATGTTTGTTTTTTGTACCTTGGAACGATTTTTTCAGTGCCACTTGACCCGCCTGGCATACATAATCACAACATATGATCATCGCTCTCTGGCACTGAATATGCTCGAAGCGATCAAGATCATAGAATGCATCACAATGATTTTTGATGCAGAGACAACTAGGCTGGTCCCAACGAGTTGGCCATCACTAGATGCGGTTGGCTTGCCTTTTTCCTTATTGTCTCATAATGTTCATACAATTTTCGCTCATATGAAATTCCTGGTTCTCATCGCACCAATGTATCAAAATTTGAAAAACAGTCACAGGATATTTTAAATATCACATTTACCTCAAATGGTACAACTCCCGCTTATTAGTAGTCATCTTCAGCTCTTTATGACCTAAAAATAAATGAAATGAAAATTGGTTTCCAATTTAATAGCCGTTTGGTTGATACGCAAAGTACTTTTCTTTGAAAGTTAAAGAGTTCATGCTGAGAAAACATGGGTGCAGTAAACAACAAACGATTATAGTACTCTAAGATTATGCCTACATTACAAACATACTATAACTGGTGTTTTGCACCAATGCATATATTAGGCAAACCATTATGTGCAAAATTAGACAACAAGGATTAACAAGGGATATCACGAAATTCGAACCCTCAATGGTCTTAAGTTGTGACGCAATGTCCTAAAGGCCGGTGTATTTAAACTATGGTACCATATATCATCCAATTTCTAAACCCTCTTTGGTTCTTGTTGAATCTTCTTCTTCAAGTTGCTGTAATGACCATTAGGGTTTAAATTACGGCATTGCGTAGTACATAAACTAAGTGTGGTAAATATTCAAGTCCAACACCTTCTAGTCATTCCTGGAACCAAAAGCCTCATGTCGGACCTACGTGGCGCGTCAGGTTCTGGCTAAAACAGAATAAACCCATCTCATACACTGAAAGCTTATTTTTTAGCTTAGAATCTCTATATTTCTTTTATTGAACTCACGACCGATCTAGGGGCA
Organism: Isoetes taiwanensis; assembly: GCA_021234155.1. NCBI lineage: Eukaryota > Viridiplantae > Streptophyta > Lycopodiopsida > Isoetales > Isoetaceae > Isoetes > Isoetes taiwanensis. Next base: position 129,392 of record JAJEKV010000199.1, on the reverse strand, counting down.
TTAGGCTCTTGATGGGGACACACTTTGGCCATATAATAGGTAGGGATATATGGTACACCCTAGGGCCAAGATTTGATGTCCCTACAAAAGGAACTAAGGTTAAGGTGGAGGAACCATGGGATGCATTGACACAAGCCTTTTTGCAGTTCCTAACCTTTTGGCAGATCTGGCTATAGGGGAGGCCCCTCTTCCCAAATCATCATCCTTAAGAGAACATTCTTTCACCTCCTCTTTTCCACAACCCCACATGATTTTTACAGAATCGCATGCCGATCGCACAAATGCCCACAACATACCAGCACCAGCTTTTGCTCTTGGTACACAGGGGCCATCCCAGAATGGGAACTCCACAGAAGATACTTTCCAGCATGGAATTCCAGCCACAGTGGGAAGTCATGGGACCCAACAGATGGATGTGAGAGCACAGCCATCTGTGGGGCCCAGTTGATAATAATAGTGCCTCTGCCTTTGCTTCTGCTTTTAAACCTCCAAGAATTCAGGGCAAAGGTCATCTACCAGGTTAGCCTCATAACTAACAGAAAGGGCTGAAGGCTGGATTCTAATCCCAGTGCAAGCTCTTTGAATTCTGCCATATTTAAGGCTGCCAGGCAGCCAAATGATACATACACCACAATTAGCATGGTCTCTGTGCATCAAGCCATTCCAGACATAAGGTATCTTCCCATGGCCCCAACTCTTTTGCCCTTTGGTGCATTTCCTGATAATTCCAGCAGAGGCCCAATTGGAATGTAGTTTTGCACCTCCTTTGCATGGCTGCAATGGTGTTTGCCTAAGCCCATGAAGGTGTTGATGAAGGTCCAGTTGTCTTGCTTTTATGCATTTTCCTCTGTGGATTCTGCGTAAAAGATCCTGGATCATATGGATCCTCAATGAGGACGGTGTTGGGAAGATCTGATTGTTTTGAATGGTGGAACTCCTGAATGTTATTCACTGTTTTCTGAACCATTACCTATATACATATATCACTTGAAGGTATTAGTACAAAGGTCCTGTGAAGGTATATAGTGTATATATTAGGATCTCATTAAAAGTTCTTCCATAATTAAACTATCTTACTCTATAAGTGGCCTGTTGAATAAAACAAAAATCTGAAAAAGGTTAGCATGGTGAAATATCATAGCATCATGCATACAACTTAACTAAGCAGCATGCTTCTACTGTACGGACTACTGTTCATAAATTTCAGAGTGGCACATGAATGATTTGCAACCTACATTTTGCAGGGATGAAACCATCTTCAACTAGCAAAGGAAGCTGAAAACCGATACAGCTCCACAAAGGCGGAAGGAACCCAATAATCCAGCTCTAGGAATGCCTAATCTTTGGGCAACATCTTGGGTCCAGCCCATGAAAACATCACAAATTAAGCACTCGCAATTTACCACCATGGGAGCTGATGTCCTGGACAAGGTCAAGCAACAACTTTTCAAAGTCTTGCTCCAATTTCTCAGTGGAGCTGAGGAGGAGCTGAAGGTTAGTGTTATGGAGTCCGACGGAGCGGTCTGGCAAGGACAAAGTTTATGGGAGGATCAACAGAAGCGGGGGTGATTGGATCAAGCAAGAATGAGTGTCTATGAGGCTAATGAATGTAACATTCAAGCCTAGAGATGCTAGTCTCGCAGGAAAGATGGATCATTGGGTTTATGTGAGCAGGAGTTGGAAAGGAAATGCTACCACATGAATTTTGGACGCCATAGCTCACACCTTGATGCCTCACCTAAAACACCTTAGCTCCTTTTTATAACCAGATCATCCTCCTTACAGGAAAAAATGCTCGTGATTTCTGCACTATCCAGAATTCCCAACCGTTAAGAAACTTAGAATCTTTTGTTAAAAAAAAATATTGGCTGACCACTTCCATTTCACACTTAAAATATGCATTTTAGGACCACCTGATGTACCTTTTGGAATATTTCAGCATGCCACTTTTATTGTTTTACTAATGCCAGTCCTTTTCTTCCAATTTTCCCTTTTGCTTGGTAGACAAGAAGAGTCCATACATTATCTGGTAAAACAAATCCATCAACCTTCCAGCCCAATCATTGAGCTCTGACATCTACTCATTTTGATCTATATATCTCGTTTCGGCGCAAGATCTAAGAAGAAATATATATTTTGTTTCGCTGTTTACTTAGCACTATCTTGCCATCCCTGTCTGTCCAACTTTTCTTTTTCAATCTGCCATCTACTTGTTGCATGTAGCACTTAGCAGTAATATGACTGATCAAATGCATTTAATATATCTAGAGCAACTATGCAGCAAAACTTTGAGAGGGGATAACATGTCAAAGTAGAATAAGGGCCCCAAGGTATGGGACTTTTACGGTAATAGAAAAAGGGCTGTTTAAAATAGCTCAATTGTGAGATGGTACTGTGAAAGAGATCTTTTTCCTTTCCTTTCATAAATCAAACCTTAGTATTCTGACCTTACACCATACTGGCTTGGCTTCCCCTTATCAAAAAGTCTATGTTTGATTTCGTGAGAAAGCTTAAAAGAACTTATAGTGACATTTCACCATGGACGATTACAAAAATCATTTTTTTTTTTTTTGTTTGAGCAGGTGTACTGGGTACCACGTCTACAGAGCACAATCGCAGCGTGATCTGCCGGTGAATCTTTTGTACCATTTATTTCCTTACAAAGATGGAAGATCTCTTTTATAGGCAATAAAAGAAACAGGATGAATATAATAATATAAATTTTTATACAAGAGGCAAAAAATAATGCGCCCCTGCAGTAAAGGGATAGGGCTGCACATCTGGACACACATAATTTTCTATTTTCGCTTTCCTGCAATGTAAATGGGTATTTCTCCTGTAATTAACAGATAAAAAAAAAAAAATGTGCTAAACGAAGGGATCTGAACCCTATGAGAATTAAAGTTGGTTTGCAAAGAATGACAGAGCGCTAAGATTAATCATAATCAACATATATGCAGGAATACTGGAAAATGGAAGTCTTGTATGCAATATGAGGAAAAAGTTTTATAGAAGACTCATAGAACTTTACGACAAAATACGGTTTCAGCTCGGCATAATCCAGCACTCTGTACTTGTGAATTCTTAGCATGATCTCTAACAGCCCAAGCATTCACCCTCATTCCATACCGAATATCCATATTAAGCCAAACCAACAAGCAACAATCTTTATCGAGCCAAACCTGCAGCATGCAGTTGACGTGCTTTTCGGCCCGTTCCAGGCCACTCCGGCCAGCTCCAAAACCGCCTTTTTGCTTTTTGTTTGATTTTTTTTATTTTCGCCTCTGTAATTCCTTTTTAGCAGGGTTACGTGTTTTTTAGGTTTTAGGAATCTTTTAGGGTTTCTCGCTGGTTGAGGGGATCACGGGTTGGCGGTCACATAAAGCCCAATTTCTTAACGCTGCGATCCGGGTTATTAAAAATAACGAGAAATAACGAATGTTATTTTTGCCAAAAAAAATTATAGTAAAGTTCCCCAAAAAATCTCCACATCTCCAAATTTTCCTTATGTATTCTCTCGCCGGATCTCCCCGTCGCCCGCTTCCGCAAAATTCTCCGTGTAAGAGCTCTAACTGGTTATCCCCTGGCATGGTGATTTTTTTCGTATTTGCATCCCGCTTTTGCCTTTTCGCCCATGCCCATGCCTTTTGCTTTCCCATGCCAAATGTGACAAAGAAAACCCCTCGTATTTTTGCACCGCTTTGACTCAGTTTAATCCTTTTATAACTAGAATGTTTTTCTCATTGCTTACTCAAAAATCGGGCCAAAGCTATGATTCACCCTCACTATCTCAAAATCGGGCTACTTTTAGCTTACGCTTTTGATGAAAAGACTGTGACTACTCAAAATCGACCAAAGCTACGCCTACCTCCGATAAGCTATGATCTTTTGTCCCCTAAGATCGCACAAAAAGAAATAGGAAGCAATCTTGCAATATAGTTTTTGATGACCATAGCTTATAGTCTTTTGATGAAAAGACCACACCTGTTCATGTCTACAATCAGATTTTTATATATTTTTAGTAGACTATTATGCGGATTTGTTTTCATATATTTGTGTCTTATATTCCATTTCTCTAAACAAAACTTGTCCATCGATAAATTGTCAGAAGACGGCACAACACGTGTTTGGCACTAAGGTGAAGTTTTAGTAATGGGATTTGAAGACATAATGTCAATATACATGATAAAAATATGTCTCGAATTACATTGGAATGTCCAGAAGGTTTGTTCTCAGCATATTGATCTCATTGTTCCAACTTGCCTAACTATAATTGTTGGTTACATGTATTCCACAAAGCTTGAGGTGTTGCAAATGCCCATAACTGTATCGTTGTTTTTAGTTTCCACATCCATATAATAATACGCCATACAAACATCTCTTTCTATGGTACACATTGATGTTTATGTCCACCCATTCAATTTGAGGTTTTTTTTTTGCAAGGTTGTTGATATCCTCTCTTTCACAAAATGGTCCCCCTAATGCCTCGTGTAACTGTTTATAAAGACAAGTAGTCATGACGTGCTTAGAGAGTAGTTATGCAAGATTTGTGGCATGGTTAGAATGCAAGGAAGTGGAGGAAAAATTCTATTAGTGAAAGGGATTCTATTAACAAGCCCGGTGAAAATGTTTATATACAACTCAAAAGGACCGAGAGGGTTCATGCCACAACAAAGAGGATATGGCATAGTCCGCCGATAAGTACTTTGCTTGAATAGGAACAATTATGGAATCTCCCCGGGTTGTTAAAGAGTGGGCTATTTGATGGAGCTTTTTACATGGAAAAATAGAGGAACACATACCGAAATAGAAAAGGATCAATATCTTTGTCGCTAGGGGGTCACGCTGCCTAGAGGCTTACCTTCACCTAATCTTAAAGAAGTTGTCTTCTACATACCATTACCTTTACACAAGGCCATGAAGATGTAATCCAAGAAGAACAAAAAGCTTAGCAATAACCAAAGATGACTTTATCATCCTCTACCAATGCTTCTAAACTATAGAAATGGTGGCTATTGTTTCCTATTTTCTTAACATTTTATAGAAACGTAATTTAGTAGAATTGGATGTCTTAGCATAAATTCACATAGTTTTACTTCAAAATATCCATTATGTGAGTGGATCTATAACATATTTTTGGACTCGGACGCCGCACAAATACATACAGGAAGGATTCTTTAGACCATTAAAAATCCAATCTCGCGATGTATTTCGCCTAAATCTGACCATCCACGACCTTAAAAAGCGCGAAGGACAATGAGGTGTTTTATGACCATGCCTTCAATGGTAAATGCATATATCCCTTATACAAGCGGAATCCATGTTAGCATAAAATTGAGGTTTTACATAAAAAATCCACAAAGGGTGTGACGCCCTCCCTCATAATACCAAGACAAAGAACGATACATATAGGATAGTCCTCCCATGGCAATCACCCTAAACCCATGTGTTCTGGCCCCTCCGCCTAACTTGGACCATCCACGGATGACCGAAGGACACCTGAGGTGTCATTCGCCCATGCCTTCAATGGTATCAGCAGTCGCTGGGCTGAATACATGTTAGCATACAAAAGATAAATCATACATAATAAAACCCCTCCACCACAAAGGGTGGCACATCCATCCCAAAGAATACGCCATTGTAGAAGATACATCTAGTCCTAAGTAAAACACCCTAAACTACTCCGGTTACATCTCCCCGTCCGGATGAGGCGTGGAGGAAGGTCCCTTTCCGCAGTCGCAATGAATCCATGGGTGAATAAGAGGGGAGATCCATCGAAGATCTCCCCTTCCGTATCTCCCATCCTCCCCTAACTTTATCTTTGCGTATAAGATGATCCGGATCTCTCGCATCTATGGAGGTCTTCCCCATACGCCCCACGGAATCACCCTCGACCTAGCTCACCATAGGAGTCCCCGTAGCCTTTGAGGCGTCGGTGAAGTGTCCCCACCCCACACTTCATCACTAATCCATCTGTGCTTCAATGATGCCATCCACGCCATTCCTTCCGCACTTGGTGGGATCTTGCAACTTTTATCTTCAAAGTATTGGAATAATACATCTCTACCTAGGAGCATACTACCAAACATGGCCCGTAGGGTCTCTACCCCCTCCGGCCCCCATCTCCGTAGGTCAATATAGCAAAAGAACTACAAATCCATCCATTCCAAGTAAATATCACCCCACACTTCATAGTAATACTCACCATAACAATGAAGGGTTAGTTCCACACCGTAATCCATAGAGGACACCCAAAGACACACTACGAGAAGCTTAGACTACAATCATCAAGGTAATCTAGGAACTAACCGCTAGCTCCTCCTGCTAGAACCGCTATCTTGGGGTGTCTCCATCTCAACTGCGGATAGCTACTCTGCTATTGTCGCCGGGTCGAAATTAGGCCAAAGAGTAACCTAGGGTTTCCCTTTGATGTCCCGCAACAAGATCCCCACTTAGCCAATCGAAGTTTGGCCGTGGCTTCCCTTTATCTAACAATTAACTAAATAAGCTATTTAGGTTAATTATTCTATTATTTAGGCTCTTGTTAATATAGCATAGCTAGATTAATACGCTTTTATGTTCCACCCCTTAGGTCAATATACCCCATGGTATGATATATGTACAAATACAATACGTTCTTTATATTTATACATATACCGTATAAATATACCTAACGCCACATTCTCCCCCTGGAATAATGCCGCCCCCAAAGATTGGGGTTAGTTGAAAATAACTAACATGTGTTTTAAGAATTCACTAGTATGAAATACGTAAGTTACACATGAATAGATGAGAATAATTTCTTATTTCAAAAATAAGACATAAATTAAGTTTAAAGATCACGATCGCTTAAGCACCAATGCATTTCACATGATTGAAACATAGAAATTTCAAGGACCGTAGTACAATAATGATATTATAGAAGTAGCATTAAATTCATGAAAGAAAACATGAAACACTAAGCTTGGGCCATCAAAGAACCCTCTATACATGGGCAGGTCACGCATCACCATCGGGCTCCGCATTACGTCAATAATGCTAGTATTTACACATAATAGTTGTTGTGGTTGAAGGGACCACCCCCATAAGAAATTAAGAAAACCTATCTACAAGGGAACCTATCATGCCTAAGGTTCGCAATCCATAGCGCATAGGGAATGGCCAAGTTCCCATTATGGTTTGTGATGAATGCCTATCAACTACATGCTTTTCAAGCAATCCGCGGTCATGCCGACATTGACAATGCACCACGCCCTAGAGAACGCCAAGCGATCTCATCATCGGCAGAACTACTTTGATGTAAGATGCATGTACCCAGCTCAATGCATGATCCGCACCGGCCAAGCCTTTAATGCTTACCGTACGGATGCGGGTTGATGGCATCGTTGATGGTGCGCTCTTGAGATTCCCCGCATGAATTCCGGGATAATGCTTATCAAGGTCTATCTTCATTACCCACGAAGCATCTTCCACCGCAAGTGTTTCCACTTGACCAAATATTGGAGCATTTGAGTCCTTTCCGTGTGCTTATAGGCCCGATCAAGAAGAGCTTCGTGCGCATTCTAGGTGCTCTTCGCCATTTCCGTGAGGGTGGGTGTATCCAACATCTCCTCCGATCCAAAGTGTGTCGCCTTCAAAAACTCCACGCGGAAAGACCTTGTGGATCTTCGCCGGGTGGCAAATCCAACCGATATGCCCGCTTCCAACACATTAAATAATGTTGAACGCCGAGCCCATCCGGGTGCCAATTTCTTTGCAGCTAACAATTTTAAGCTTGGCTTGCTTAACCTTAATCTTAAGCCAAAGTGAATCGCCCACTTGAATACTCGTGGGGTCCCGCGGCTTATCACCACACTTTTCGACGACACGCGCAGCCTAATAGATAACCACGAACCTCCTCGACCAAAGCTTGCATTTTCAAAAGGAGTTGTTGAGAAACCTCCACTTTAGAAACGTGATTATGCCATGTGTCCGAGTTAGGCATTGATAGCCATAATTTATCATGAAAGGAGACATTCTAGAAGACTCATGTTTCATGCTATTATAAGCAAACCCACTAAATAGATATAGTCGCCACCGAGATTGCTTACTCCACACATAGCTTCACAACATATCTTCTATACAAACTTGGGATCCCTTGTCCATCCGTATGATATGTCGTGGCATCCCAAGCTTGGTCCGATGGTGGCAAAGAAATCCTTCCGAGATTTACAAACTTGGGATCCCTGTCAAATACAACATGGCATCCCGGTAATCAAGATTTCCAAGGTCGTATCCAAGGTGGTCGGGTATGACATGGTAAGAAATGAGCCATCTTGGACAACTTGTCGACCACTACCATTAAAGCCGCCATATCCACCTGGGGTACGAGGAAGGCCCACAATAAAATCCATGGTTATCACCTCCCATTTGGCATTGGGCACATCCAAAGGTTGTAATTCTCCGAACTCTCAACCGCTTCTACCTTAGTTTGTCGGATACACTTGACATTGCTTAATGTATCCGGGCAATATCTTTCTTCATGCTTGGCCAAAAATAGTCGGAGCGAATCTTAAAGTAGGTCTTCATGAAACCCGTGATGTCCAAAATATAGGGCTATTGTGTGTATCATGAAGAATGAGCTTTCTCCTCGGTCTCGTGTACACACAACTTGTCTTTTTGTAATAAAGCAAATTGCCCTCCTTCTTATAAGAGCGGAAAGCCTCACGCTCCTTGAAGTGCAAAAACTGTTGAACCTAGACCAACAGCAGTTATAGCTATCTTTATTGATAAATATTGCTCCTTAAAAATGATGGAAGAAATCCTAGACAAAACTGCACCTCACCTTTTTATTGAAGGGCATATGTGTCTTACCAAAAATGCCTAAAAGTTACTGTGCTGATGCTGCTTGAGATTTGCCAGCTTTGAGTGTATTGAACCATTTTATAAGCAATGAAGACATGGATGATGTCATGCAATGACACTTAGCTGCACAAAAGAAGCAGCATCCACAATGATCTCCATCACAATACTGCTGGATACTTGCCTTAGTCTTTGCCTCCTCTAAAGATTGAATTTATGCCAGAATGTCTCGATCATGAACCTCTGGGATGAATCCTTGCTTAGAGAAGAGAATATCATGATACAAAGCATTTGCCAAAGCACAACCTATTGTTGCAGACTCTTAACCCCACTATTTGACAAAACATTTGTCCAGTGCGAGTGCATCCACTACGCCATCTATCTCTTGACGTCGGTTAAAGGTAGCTATCCAAATGCCGCTACAAGCTCCTTGAAATGTCAACAAGGACTTTATAATCAAGCAAAGCAAATCCACCTAGGACGGCATTGCAATAAAGGCTCATCTGAAACGAATTGTGGATGATGATTTTTTTTTTAGAAATGCTAACTGCAGCCACATTCCAAAGAAGCCCTATTCAAACGAGAGCTTGTATGTTCCCCACAAATCCCACCATTGCACTAAGTAAAAGCACCTTCACCATCTAGCTTCACGAGGTTACAGCCATGGAGAAGATGGTGCCATCACCGACGCCAAATCTTGACACAATATTAGAGTTGGCACTTAGCCGATCCTCTTCCACTTTGATCATGTTGATGTCCCTGCAAGAATCCATGAAATCTCCTCGGTTTATACCAAGCATCTTGGACCATTAAGATGCTTATAGCTCTCCTCGATGAGACCTCGTTATGACCATATATATTCACCTTCAAGGACTTTATATTCAAACAAAGAAAAATTGTCCGTGATATCGTGGGCAACAAAAGCTCATCCGAAATGAATTGTGGATGATGATTTTTTATAAGGCAATTCAAAAAGACCTAGAAATGCTAAAAACCGCAGTCAGATTCTAGTAAGCCCCTATCCAATCAAGAGCTTGTATGACCCCATTAATCTGACCATTGCACTAAGTAAAAGCACCTTCACCATCCAAATTTCAAGAGGTTGCAGCCATGGAGAAGATGGTACCATCATTGATGCTCAAAATCGACAATGTTAGAGTTGGCACTTAGTCTATCCTCTTCCATTTTGATCATGTTGACGCCCCCACAAGAATCCATGAAATCTTCCGCTTGTACCAAGCACCTTGACTATAAAGTTGCTCATAGCTCTTTTGATTGTTATTTGCATATCCTATATAATAAAAATTATAGTGTATGCTTAGTTTTATGTCGCCTCTAGATCATGCAAAAACAGATTCTAGGGCCGCAGATCCGACGACTATGGCAACACAGAGATCTAGGGTCAGAGATCCAAGACCATGGCAAAGAAAGCGCCGTGACTATGTCTTGAAGCATGTGTTTTTTTTCTCACTTTCTACAGACAAAGAACCCGTAAAACGAAGTGGGTTTAGTTTGAAGAGGGGAACACAGGCCCTTTGATTGGTCTTGAGTTTTTGGGAATTGGAAACCGGTCAATTTGGATTTTACCACGCACTAGATGTGCAACCATGGTTCATATCGAAGCTTTGCATCTCTCCTTCAAACTCCGAAAGCAAGTTTAGATCGTGAAAAATTTGTGGAGAGAGGTCAACATAAATTTCGTGCTTCCTTCTTAACAAATTTTCTTATCCTTACCTCGAATCAATCAAGTAAAGAAGGCGATAGAGATTGATGGGATTATAATTCATAGTCCGTCAAAAATAGAAGGTCCAAAAACAGATTTTGATAGTCTCTACCTCAAAGATTTTTAGAAGGCTTTTCTTTCCCTCTATTCTCTATATATTTCTTGGCATTGGTTTTTCTCCATGCAGTCCCATGGAAGTAAACACAAATGTTGTGTATACCGCTACAATAGCCATATTGCAATGGAAAATTTTATACCGATTTATAGGTCTCAGGATTGTCCAAAAATTTCCATAGAATTTTATGCTACAAAAGCAAAGATAGGAGCTCGCTTGAAGAAAAGTTAATTTTGCAAGAGAAGTGTCTGAGCACGCTTGGCAAGGGAAAAGGATCTCAGGATTTTCTCACTAACAAGGATGTTTTTATACATTCTTGAACAAGTGTAGAAGTAATCAATATAATCGCACTGTGATGGACAAATATAATACGTAAATGGACGAAGCCGGAGTATAGTTAGGTTGTTGCTAAGACAAAGTAATAGATTTGTGGGCTAGTAAAACTTTTTGAACTCGGCCATATTCAATGATATATTTTGCTCAAGTGATACTGCTCCCTTTCTAACTTTACTTCCTTTCTAATTATGCAGTGATATCCTCTGCTCAAACCATGTAGCTTGCACATCCGTAGAGATGACATTACACTTTCATTTATTTATTAGCTTAATAGAGCTAATAATTTTGTTGCATTACATGTACCGCTCAAGCATGCCGTGAACTGTGTAATATATTAACCTTCTCCATTTCTTTTGAAGGATTGTCCCTACCGATCATATATTTATTTTCCCCCTCGTAGTTCGCCCCTTTCAAGTTCTCTAGAGATGGGGCTTATTATTCAACCCCTCTGTAATCGCCATAGTGACAACCAAAATGTGTTCTTTCCATTGCAGAGTGGTGGCTCCCCGCTTCTCCCTTGTTACATATTCTACTATCTGAGGTTCTCATTTTAGTTATCAGCACCATATCCATTTGAGCTTGTATGGGTTCCACCTGCTGAAAAAATGAATGGGCAGATTATTTATCTAAAGTCCGTAGCTTTGATGAGTTTTCCCTTTCTCCCGCAGTATTTTAGTGTTTGAGCTACGCTTAGGGCCCCACCTTTGTCGCATTGTTTTGCTAGTCTCTCCAATGCTCTTTCTACCCGCCTTCAACACTAAAGATGTTTATCCCCATCGCATTGCCCCTAACGCTTCCTATAATTGGCACTTGTTCAACAACTATTGTTTTTCTTGTAGAATGGATTTTTGTCTCATGATGGTAATATTTGGGGTACCGATCATCAGATTAAGGAAGAAGACATCCACAAAATTGCTTTCAAAACAAGATATGGGTACTATGAATTCACATTAATGCCATTTGGACTATCCCATGCCCCAGTAACCTTCTGAGTAACCTTCTTAGTTTCTGGATATATTTGTCATCATTTTCTTTGATGACATCTTAGTGTATAGCAAGTTCCTAGAGGAGCATGTGCAACAATTAAGAAGGGTATTTGAGAAGCTGAGGAGGCATCAACTCTATGGGTTGTCCAAATGTCACTTACATCAAGCAAGGGTAGAGTATTTGGGACACATAATATCGTAAGAGAGGATCTCTACTGACCCCGCAAAGATTGAAGCGGTAATTGAATGGTTGCCACCGAAGAACATTCATGAGGTGAAAAGCTTCTTGGGCTTAGCAGGATACTACAGGAAGTTTGTCAAAAACTTTGCTAAGATAGCAGCCCCATTGAGGACCTCACCAAAGCGTAAAAAGGTAAAAAGATCTGGATCCCGATTTAAGAAGTTGAAGGAAGCATTGACAACCGCCCGCCTTAATGCCGCCACCACAGAGAAAGATAAGTTGGTCGCGAACTCGATGCTAGCAAAATTACAAATGTGAGTAGTCCTAATGCAAAGGATCGTATGCGATGATTCTAGGAAAATGAACAACGCTGGAGAAGCGCCACCACTCCATGATCGAAACCGCTAGCGCCAGTAAGCGCCAAAAAAATTTGGAGACACTATTTGTTAGGAAGGAAGTTCAAGCTTGAAATTGACCACCGAAGTTTCATTTTTTTTCACTCAATCACATCTCAATTTAAGGCGAGGTGATGGATGGAGTTCCCGAGCTATATGAATCGTGAAGCTTGACGGGTTGCCGACGCCTCGAGGCACCCTTTGACAACAAGAGTCCATAACACTCACCGAGTTTAGCAAGAAGATAGAACAAACATTGCCAACCGACAAGGACTTTAGGGAAGTATGGGCAAGCCTTTCAAAAGAGGTAAGAACGCATAATTAAGGGAGACCTTCAAACACTTCAAGAAAGAAGGTAACCTCTTGTATCATAAGAATAAATTGTGCGGTGAGAGTCATCCGAGTTAGAAAGGTGATTCGCACAATAGCTCCAATAGCCACCTACTGCTAGGTTCATGAAAACCTACTTCAAGATAAGAAGTAGCTATTATTGGCCCCAGATAAAGAAGCAAATAACAAGATATATCCAAGATGTTAGTTATGTCAACAAACAAAAGTAGAAAAAGCTTTCAATACCGTGAGCGAAAAGAGAACCTTTGCTAGTGCCGAATGCCAAGTAGGAGGTAATAAGCATGGACTTCATAACAGACTCCCCTTAACTATAAGGGCAAAGATGTCTTAATGGTTGTGGTCGATAAGTTGTCGAAGATGGCACATTTTGTACCCTATTAAACCACCCAAGACGCAAGACTAGACAATCGCACTCCGGGAATGCCAAGGGAGATTATCTCCCATAGGGACCCGATATTTATGGGACCGCTTTTGAAGGAGTTCTTCAACACCATCCGGCACGGTTGTCCATGAGCACAACGTATCATCCCTCAAACAGATGGGCGCATGCAGCGTATAAAACAAATATTGAAAAACATGTTGAGAAACTATGTTTGGAACAAGCGAATCAAAGTGGGACGACTACATCTATTTGGTGGAGTTTGCATATAACAAACATTCAAGTAGGAGTCATCTCAAATGTCGTCATTTATGATTAATTATGGCTACCAATGCTTGACTCTAGATACGTGGCACAACCCGGTGTCCAAGGTAGAAGTTTCTCAACAGATGCTAGCCGACATGCATATGCATATGTTGGTCGAAGAAGTCAGAGGATATCTCCTAGCAGCAAAAAATCGGCAGAAGAGCATAGTGGACAAGCACAGAACAGTAAGAAAGTCCCAAGCAGGGGACAATATTTGGCTGAAGATAAAGATCAAACAAGCGAAGCTCCGCATTGGCAATTGAAAGAAGCTTGCTCCAAGGTGTGTTGGACCATTTAAAATAGTTGAAAGAGTAGATAACCAATCCTACAAACTGGACTTACCAGCACAATTGAAAATCCACAAAGTTTTCCACGTAAGTCTTCTAAAGAGACACACTCCTAATCTAGAGGAAGTGTTGGACACCCCAACATTACTGGAAATGACAGATGAACAACTCGAGATTCTTTCGGAAGTCCTTCTTGACAGACGTTACAAGAAAACAAGGTGGTCACAATTTCTCCAATACCTAGTCAAGTAGAAGCACTTAGATGTGGGAGACGCAACGTGGATACTACAATGAGATCTCAAAAAGTAGTACCCACAATTCATGGAGCAATACAAGGGGCAACTCATCACTGAAATAAGGTGAGTGGAAGGTAGATTAAAGTCTACTTTCCGATGAGGCGGAAGTAGACAAGTATGAGAGATAAGAGACCATATAGGACAATGCATGATAGGAAAGCACCTCTAGTCTATGGCCACTATGATGAAGAAGCCATCCTCCAGGCCAAGGGTGATGAATGTATGTAAGCACTAGAAATCTAGTATGTAGGCACTAGAAATCTAATTGCAAAAGATCCAAGGTTCAAATCCTCATAGGCAAATGATGTAAGCCCCATATGCTCGAGGGCGAGCATTGCATGTGGGGGACAAATTGATATGGTTTAGGGGCCCATGGGGACCACTGAAGTAAACTTTGAAGAGGCAGTACCTAATTATCACATATAGAGTATCAAACCTCAACATCTAGATGCTTTTGCCTAGATGGTTGAGGCACGATAGTTAAGGTATTGTATCAAATAATTGATATGCCTTTTGGGGCCATGAGGACCACTGCAGAATCTTTGGAGATCCAAGAAGGCATCTAATTATCACATATAGATCAACATCTAGAAGTTTTGCCTAGTTGGTTGGGAAATGATAGTTAAGGTGTTGTATTAAATGGTAACAAGGCGAAGCTTCGAAGTTCAAGTTCAATGGCAGCCCAACCGGTTAGTTGGCTAAGGCATCGATGTAAGACCTTACTAATTGCAAAAGATCCAAAGCTTGGATTCTCATTGGCAAATGATATAAGTCTCATATGATCGAGGGCTTAGCATTTCAAGAAGGGAGGAATTGATATGGTTTGGGGAGCCATGGGGACCACTCGCTAATGTCAAACCCTCAACGCCTAGACGCTTTTGCCTAGAGCACCATGAGAGGGCAAGGTATGGTTTCGACCCTCCTAGGTGATGCATCACCCTCGAGGTTAGGTTGAGTATGAGTAAGGACAACACCGCTCTCTAGTCCGCCAAGATAGCATGATGTCTTCGAGGGAGCAACCCCTCCCGATTGAAGCAGGGAGATGCAACCCTAGAGTAGCCCATTTCTATTTTGAAAGTCGGTTGGTAGCCTAAAATAGAAGGCATTCTACCTAATAAAGCAAAAACTTTAGATCCTGCTTGAACGAAACGAGAGGACGAGAAACCATAGGATTGGATTCCTTGAGAAGCATGTGCCCATCAAAAGTTGCAAAGCCATCCATTAATGGTAATTGAACTTTGTGCAAAGTTTCCTCCAATAATATGTGTCATTATCCTTTAGTCACTTAGACTACTGTGCCTAGATAAACCAAAGTCTCAATAATTAGCTTTAGGTCTTCACTTAAAACAACGTCAATGAAGATACGTAATTGCAATATTACATGGTAAGGATTGTCTTTGTTTCTTAATCCATCTCCTTGCCACCTACAAGTGTCTTGGGTTAACTTACCAAAAAAGGCAACTATGGCCATTAGCTTCATGGCCATCTTGCTTGAATCATTCTTGCTTTATATCTAGGCCTTAAATCCCCCTAAAAACCCCTAACGTTTGGGTGCATATTCACACGGAGGGTGACTTCGGGCATTGAGAGCCGTTGGATGGCAATATTTCCCCTTTATTCCTCGATCTAGACCGTAGATAGCAATCCTCATTTGTGGGGTATGCTTATACATGTTTTGGTAGACTGGAACTGCCTAACGAGGTTTGCAAAATACTATAAGGTTTGAGGCAATGTACTAAATGGTGTTGACTTTGTGCATGCGTTATATGGTTTTAGGTAGTACAAAAGGGGCTCTCGCTGCCCTAGATCACCTCCCCCCCGGTGTGATTATACACCCAAACCAAAGGGGTTTCAGGGGGATTTTTATTTAAAAGTGTTGAATGTAATGGTGTGTGTTAACTTACAATTTTTTAGTCCCTTTGGGGCCTTGGGAATTGTGTTAAGGATGTTATGTACACTTGTATAGAGGCCTTTGGAAAGATGTGGTAAACCAATATGTGCTTTGAATTGGACATAACCATAATGCAAAGATAAGCTTATTACTAAGCATAGGAAACATACAACAACTATATCCACCCTAATAGTTTATCACATTCTAAAGAATTGCATCTGGTGATATTGTCCTACATTACATCATATCATAATAAAACAAGTGTGTGACTATCAGCTAAAATATAGACAAGAAAAAACATCTTTCATGTGAAAAGCAACTAGAAACAAATGCAACTTTAGCAATTCCATCATCGAAAAGTAAACGTGCACTCTTATCTTTGTCAAACAAATGAATGGGATTTGAAGCCATAATGTCAATATACATGATAAAAATATGTCTCGAATTACATATGCATTGAAAGCAAAGCTCCATAAGGTTTGTTCTCAGCATATTGATCTCATTGTTCCAACTTGCCTAACTATAACTGTTGGTTACATGTATTCCACAAAGCTTGAGGTGTTGCAAATGCCCATAATCTGTACTGTGTTGTTTTAGTTTCCATATGCAATCATCTTTTTCCATATAATACTGCTCATACAAACATCTCTTCCTATGGTACACATTGATGTTTATGTCCACCGATTCAATTTGAGGTTTTTTTGCAAGGTTGTTGATATCCTCTCTTTCACAATGGCCCCCCTAATGCGTCATGTAATCTGTTTATAAAGACAAGTAGTCATGACGTGCTTAGAGAGTAGTTATGCAAGATTTGTGGCATGGTTAGAATGCAAGGAAGTGGAGGAAATTCTGTTAGCGAAAGGGATTCTATTAACAGGCCTACAAAATGTTTATACACAACTCAAAAGGACCGAGATGGTTCAAGGCACAACAGAAGAGGAGATGGCATAGCTGCCGATGGATACCTTGCTTGAATAGGAACAATTATGGAATCTGCCTAGTTGTTAAAGAATGGGCTATTTCATGGAGCTTTTACATGGAAAATAGAGGAACACATACCTGCAAATAGAAAAAAGGATCAATATCTTTGCCATTTAGGTCACAGTGCCTAGAGACTTACCTTAATCCTAAAGAAGTTGTCTTCTGGTACATACCATTACCTTTACACAAGGCCATGAAGATGTAATCCAAGAAGAACAAAAACCTTAGCAATAACATCTTCATCCAAACAAAACTCACTAGAACATGGAACGGATTGGATCTATAGATTCAAGAATAAAAATGCAGCTGCTGCCGATGATCTGCAATCAAGGGAATATATTGAGAGAGATAGAGAGAGAGAGAAATGTCACCACTCAAAACAATAGATGGTGAGCAAGAAGCTACTAGCATGTGCCTCTCCAGCATCGTCGACATGTTTGCTTCTCTCCAGCATCATCGGTATGTTTGTCTGGAAAACCCTTTTTCTAAACAAAAGGTGAAACCACATACATTGCCATTTTCTTTGCCCTTCCGCTGTTATGTGAAATCTAAGAAATAGAAGCCAGGCACAAAGTTTTGACTTTGCTACCAAGCAGCTCCGGATGCATCTCATAAAGCAAAAGAATTGAGAGACCATGACCGCAAGATTGCATTCTTATTCAAAATCAATGGCTCAGAAAGAGTGAAATCTAGAAATACAGTTGAGTACACCTTCACAAATACAACAATGAAATCATAGAAAAATCATGTAAACAAGCATCTAAAATACAAAAGTAATCCCCCTGTTATTATTATTATTATTATTATTTGACGACAAGATATTTTTATTATTATTAATAGGATGTAAATAAGTGCATTTATTCAGGCTCCATAATAGCCATATAGCCTAACCATGTAAGCACAAATTTAACCCCAAGTGTGAAGATAAGGGAAGATACAAGCTGCCTCAAGAAGTGATTTGATGCTGCCACAAAGATGATACCCCTTCAAGCTCCTCCGCAAAAATGCAAGCAAACTAGGGTAGAGTAAAGGAAGCTTCATCCCTCGCGTTAACTTGACATAAAAGCTGCATATATCTCTGTACTACTAGGAGAATAAGAGCCCATTTCCAAATCCTTGTACTAAGAGCCCTACTCTCACCATCTTCTTTAGATGTAATCAGTCATGCCTGCCTCTTAAGGGGTGGTCCACAAGCCACTACAATTTGCCTGGGTTCCATCTCCATTCTGCTCAATATCTAGAGATGGCCTCAAACCCCCATAGTGCTAAAGTCCTTCAGCTGCTAAATTAGCTATAAGAACATGTGGTGATATGATTGAAGTAATTGCAATGATGTGAAACCTCAGATTACAATCAACACTAGGATGAAGAGTGAACAAAAGAAAATAAGAATCAATTATTCAAAGATAACAACAGGCGTGAAGCCTAGACAACTGATAGGAGCTCTCTTTTAACCGTCCAACCGGGCTCAAGCTCAAGAAATCTTTATCTTGTCTTCAACAAGGATCCAATAACCTCGGTTACAATAAATCTGCCCTGGGAATTTGCACTGGCAGCGGCTATGGCAAGGGTTTCTGAAAGCTTAAGCAGGGGCCACGATTCTGAACAGAGCTGGGTTAATTGTTATTGACAAAAACAACAGGTTTAACAAGGATGGCTCGATTGAGTGAATTCAGATTTCTTCTCTTATTTACACAGATAGAAAGGGCTGTTCTAGGATCGACCTTTTCACTTCAGGAAATAGCTTGCTAGAAAAAGGCAAGGAGAATCAGGCAGGTATAAATCGGCCAGAAATAGCTTAGATGATCCCTTTCTTATCTGTATAAAGGGGAACTGGTAAATAGGAGAAAATCGCCATGAATAATCTCTAATCAACCTTTATCTCAGGGGCGAGGTATTCTTTTGCAATTCGATCGGGCCTCGAGAGACTTGGCGCCGCTTCTTGGCCGTGAGCTCGATTCCGCTATCGCCCACATATATTTTTAAGCAAACATTATTTTGTTCCTCTTATGTGTTCCATATGTCCTTGTCCCGCGCTTTCACCGATCCGGTGTTGGCTTGAACCACTCCCCCGAGCCGCCCCATATCAGTCCTTTTCTTCTTTCACCAATCGACCTCGATCGCTATATAAAACCCGAAGAAATTTCATCAAACCCTTTTGAGTGTCATGAGAGAGGTGTGCTGGTCCTTCCTTCTTAAGACCAATCTCATTTCCTGAATGTTCTTTTTCTGATCCTTCAAGGCATGGTTTGTACTTGAACGTAAAACTCCATGTTGATCCATCAAGGAGGCATCCCTCGCTTGAATAGTCATGGCATTCCCAAATCTTCTCGATGTTCCGTGTAGGTTTCCCCTACAAGAACGTAAAAGTAAATCCCTTTCTACGCCCAAGTTAAAAATTCCCAATTAACTTGAGCAAGAAAGATAGTTTCCTTTCGTTATGAGGCAATAAAAATTTTTATTCTATTGAAATAAAAAAAAAATCACACATGTTCACGCAGTTATACATAGCCTACTCAAACTCAACCAAATGAAGATAAATGACGGATAGTTAATCGACTTCTCTCAAACTCCCTTTGTTTGCAGCCTTTGTCAAATTTCACATGAGAGTCGGATGCTTTTGCAATAGTATGCATTAACACTTTTCTCTTGTCTTCCTTGCTCTTTGGGAGCTTCAATTTCAATTTGATGTTTGTCTCATGGAGTTCGCTTTTTGGCAAAAGCTTTTGAGGTCCAACGCATATGTACTCATGTTCCTATTATTCGAGTCTCTACGATCGTCATTGAACCTAACTCTTTTTGCCCCGTTATTATTCGCCTTATCTGTGTCCCGCTTGCCATTATCTTCTCGGGGGTAACCTTCTCATATATCATACTTTGATCACTTGGGATTAAACTTTCTTTTCATGGCTTCGCTTTTCGTTTTCGCACCGCTTTGTCCAATATTTGGGAATCTACTTAAGTTCGTGATACAAATGTCCCTTTAACAACGACATAAATTTCCTTGTTAACTCCTTATCGCTATGACCTTCCATTTGAACCGACAGACGGTTGAATTTGCTTGTGTACTGGTAAACAAATTCTCGTTCCCCTTGTGTGAATATATCCCATTCTCTTTGCAGATCTACATAGTAACTT
This sequence comes from Isoetes taiwanensis, assembly GCA_021234155.1. Lineage (NCBI taxonomy): Eukaryota > Viridiplantae > Streptophyta > Lycopodiopsida > Isoetales > Isoetaceae > Isoetes > Isoetes taiwanensis. Next base: position 109,186 of record JAJEKV010000199.1, on the reverse strand, counting down.
GCGTGTAAGTTATGGCTTTCAAGGCTCTTTGAATTCCTCGCCATGTTTTAATCACCGGGCCATTCTCTTCCTTCCTTGCCACCAAATTGAAGCTACATCTGTAAGATATTTATCCATTGCCTGAAGTTTTGCAACTCAAGAGTTCAACTCTTTCAAAAAACTTTCCCATGTAGCTAAGAATCCCATAACCGTAGGGGACTCCTCTTTTCCCCTTTGAAAGTTGGCATGCCCTCCACTTTCTCAAACCATTTAATTCTGGCTGAAGCATTAGTTGTATTAGGAGAATTTGGCGGGGAATTTATAGGCTACGGGTTAATGGGTGGAGGCTGATTTGGAAGTAGAGGTTGGGAACTCATAGGTAAGAATCTGTAAAATAAAGCTATTTGCTCCAATTTTGTTTGATAATCTTGCTTTCGATGTAGGCTTATGGTAGAGCAATTTGATTAGCAATTTGCTTGGCTATAAAAATCCGCAAGCTTCTTAACGCCGGGTACTAATGATCGAATATTAAAGCGGTTGGCCATTGCACAGAATATAAGATGAAATCTAGGCTCTGATACCACTTAATACGATTAAAGTAGTTGCAATGATGTGAAACCTCAGATTATAATCAACACTAGGATGAAGAGTGAACAAAAGATGAAGAGTCAATTATTCAAAGATAACAATCAGCGTGAAGCTGGACAACTGATAGGAGCTCTCTTTAACTGCCCAACCGGGCTCAAGCACAAGAAATCTTTATCTTGTCTTCAACAAGGATCCAATAACCTCTGTTACAATAAATCTGCCCAGCAACATAGGAACGTTTCAGGCTAAGGCATACCAGTTTTGGAAAGTCCTCTTTGTACACCTTTAAGTTACCTTCGGAGGATTTCATACATAAACAACTGCTCAAGAACTAGAATGCTACATATTCCAAGCTTACACAACCATCTAAGCAAGCACAATAAAATAGTAACCTAAGATGCCTGGCTATATAAAACTCATGCATTCCTTTCACTATGCCAATCATAGCGGTGAAAGAATGTAATACCCAAGTTGTAACTAGTGCAATAGCAAACCTGAGATGAAAGGCCCGTCCAATTCCCCCTGTTCTTGCCCCAACCGATCCAACTACAAAACCCCTGAGCTTTGAAGATCAAGCTTCCATGAAGAACCGCTCTCAAACAAGAACTCTGTTCCCCACTTCTTAGACCGTGGCAAGGACACAAACTAGAACTCTAAGCCTCAAATAAAGAATAACCAAATCAGTCTTAGTTAGCATTGAAACCTGACCTTACACAACTACAGTGAGTGCATCGTAGAAACCGCAGTGAGTGCGGGCCAAAGTCCAATAGAAGATCAACCTTAAGGTTTAAAACTAAGAAAGATGGCCATACTCTGGGCTAAAAGCCGACTTCATGTGCTAACAGTCTGACATTACAACTAGACCTCACGAACTTCAAGAGCTGGGTAATGCCTCAGACTGGTGCAAAGACCCTAAAAAATCCCTGAGCTGCAATGGACACGGTTCATAGAGCAAGCCTGCCAGCGATTCTGAGAGCTCAAGGCACAGTTGAAAGGAATCATCATGACTCCGAAAAACAAATCATGTGGGTTACCAGCTATAAGTCTGGCCTGGAAGGCCCTTCCAGCATGCTCTCCTTCTGAGACTTCACGAATCAGGACTGCCGCTAATGGCGGCTACTGTAGCCACTTCGAAACCCGAACGATCTTGCCAGTTAAGTAGATTTTCACCCTGTTATTATGCTAGATATTTGATGAATTCTTTGATATTGTTATGGTGTCTATAATTTGAGATATTATATTAAGGTAGGATTTATGCTTTTTCCATCGCCATGTTTTGTCCTGGCATTTGAATAATTTCTTCTAGTTAATAATAATAGTTTTTCTTGTAGGCAATATAAAGCAATACTCTATATCAAAGCATCTTGAATCCAAAGAAGCCTAAAAAGGATCTTTTACAACTAAATTATCACTTGGTATAATCATACGACTTCCAAAATTTCTATTGCTACAAGAAGTTTATCGCGGCAAATGGTTCCAAACCATGGGGTTGGACCCATTATTACTATCCAACATCATTGCCTGCATAGTGATGCATTTTTGTAAGTTCAAACAGTTTGAAAGATGTTGCCAGCATATGATGCATTTGTGTAAGTTCGAACAGTTTGAAAGATATTCTTAATATGCCAGAGAAATCCCGCATTTTTGCTTTGCGTTATGGAATAGGACAGAGGTCTCGTTTTTTCTCCAAAGATTTGAATTGCTAACCCTTTTCATATAACACTTTAATCTAATTCCCATTCCTGCATAAATTAATAATCATATCCCTTGTATTTACATCAATTAACGTTCAATATCACCATCATGAGGACGGACTTTGCAAACAATGATAGATTCTCTAATCTCGATATTGCACTGCACTGCTACTATTTCTCAGGTTCCAACAAAGTTTCCTCAGAGTGCAGTGACAAGTGACCCAGAGACTAAGTCTGAGTAGCAACTATCAATCTGATTCAGAAGGTAAACTCAAGTTCAAAGCTTGACATTGGCTAAAGTGGAGACATTCAAGCCTTGACATTGGCTGAAGTGAAGACAGACACATGTTCTACAAACACTCCTGAATCTTACAGAAGTTATCCAGTCCGACGCATGATGCCATAATGGCAAAGATATGGAAACATTGTTATTATAATGACAAAGAGGGCATTTGTAATCTAGAACGGCCTAGGCCTCATTTGACACTGAAATGGTCATCTGACATGATCTTCTCTGCTGTTAGATCGAAGGGATAAAATGCTGCTGGTGCAGTAGAGAGGCATTGATCACTACCATTTGAGAAAAGAGAATTGAATGCGACGTGAAGCTTGGAGGTGCCCGATCCAACATACATGATGCCATATATTCCTGAACTAAGACCATGTCTAAAAAGCACGGAGAAAAATGAAGCCCAACAGTGGGCCTGTATCAATAAAACAAAATGGGTCCTGCTAACCTGAAGAGAAATAAGCAACAATAATAATATGATGCTTCCTCTAGTCCAGAAGCAATAAGTTATGCAGCCATATCTTAGAAAACAATCTCTGAGCATAAGGGCGCCAGCAAACTCAACAAATTCTTCCATTCTGAGATGAAGGAACAGATCAATTTTTCATGTAACATAACTTTTGAGCCCAAGGAAAAGATCCAACAAATGGCGCTTGGTGAACATGGGCCAAAGCTGTACCTAAGATCGGGCAAGACCAAAGGAAGATCCGCCAAAAGGAAGAGAAGATCCAAATCCAAATCCGACTAAATAAGTTAACTCTAACCGCATGGGCAAAAATTTTGAGAATTCCATTTCTTCCGGCAAATGATTTTGAGATTTGTTCCGGCCCCATCCAACCTGTAAAAACATGATACTTATATCAGAAGAATCTTGGCCAGTTCCGCCCCAAAGCTTAAGGATACGAGCATTTAAAGATAGAAGTTGGATACTAGCATACTGAAACATTTAGGATCAAAGATTAAAATGCTCGTATTAAAGATTGAAAAGATTATCAAAATCAAATTACTTACATCAAGATTTATGGATCTAAGCGAGCTATTCTTCTTCTAAAGGCCTGAAACCTTATTCCAACAACTCCAGCAAAAATTAAATACTGTTCCCGTGGATTAACAATTCGCACTCTTAGATGTAACCTATTTAACCCAAATTGTGCAAGATCGAGGAATAAGATCGAGGAATAAGTAGTATATCCTCCAATGGATCCTGTGTTCAAGAAATCCGCGACCGTTCTGAACTGCAAGAAAGATGAACATCCGCCATACTCCCAGATTTGAGGAGACAGCAATGAGATGTATGCTGAATCGATAGACAATGTAACCAGATAGTAAATCAGTAAATAATACAACGAGATTCCACACAAACACCATCACTGTCGATGTTTCACACTGTCGCTCTAAAACCTGGTCTCAAATGCTAAATGCTGTAAGCTGTTTTTGGCCTTTAGATGTGAGCGCCTAGTCGGGAAGAAAATGTGACGTGAAAATTCCTAGGATTGTGGACAGGTGGTCTGTGATGAAGGTTTCCTTTATGCAATGATCAACTTTACAACGTTGCCCACCCTTAAATAGGCCTCCAACCCTTCCAATTAAGGGGATTTTCTTAAGAGCCATTATTTATAAGGGCAACAAAAAAATTTGCCCTTCACCATAAAAGGGCAAAAAAATGAGGACCCTTGAAAATAAGGGCATCAATTTGAAAAAACCTTAATATGACGTATTTAACAAAATTTGGACTTATGCAAATCTAATAAATGTATTTTTTAGCTTTTAGATAAAAAATACATCTTTAGATAAATGTATTTTTAGCTTTAGATAAAAAAACGATCTTTAGATAAAAATATGATACTTACCAAAGTTTAAAGTTGCTTTCTAAACTAATTCTTGGTTGCATCTATTTAGAATTAAATTTTCATCTAAGATAACCCTATATAATTAAAATGCTATTTTTTTTAAATATTTAAAGAAAGTTTTACATTGAAATTAATTAAATGATTAAGTTTATGTTTGATTAAAATATTTTTATTTCATCAATAATAAATTATTTAATAGTTATTATTAAACCAATAACTTTATATCATTTAATTAATTTCAACCTAAGACCTTCCTTAAAGTATTTTTAAAAGTGTAAAAGTTTGTAAATTGTGAAATTCTAATAATATTTTTAAGTCAATTGCTTATCAAACCATCAGATTTCATTTAATTATCATGATTGCTAAATCTTGAATCTGTTAAATCAATAAAAATAGATTCAAATAAAAATTAGTTTGAAAATCAAGTTTATTCTTTTATAACCATTATAGTTTTAATTTAAAGATAAACTTATAAAAATTATAACAATCAAGAAGAATCACACAATACATATATTCTTATAATGGCGTTCTTGAAGCGTTATGTATTAAATCTGAATAAGACCAAATTTTGTTGAATATGTCATTAATATTTTGTTAACGAGTCCTCTTGATAAGGACCTTCTCTGAATATAGTTTTATACTTATTTATTTGTGTTTGTTATATTTATTATCTTATCTACTATTGGGTTTTATAAAAAAAATACTTGGATATGTGTTGAAGAAGGTTAGTAAATTTAATCAATACCCTCAACTCAATGATTGATTAAAATTAATGAATGTGGTTGTCATTTGTTTCCCCAATGTCTATACTACGCATTCTTTTAGCTTATTTAGGTTTCGCTATGTCGGACAACATGGCGTTTTTGCATCATATTTCACAGCAGAAATTCCCAGCATAAGAGAAGCGATTGAAACAAGTCTGTTATCGGCACCCAGAAGTAAAGGTCGGAGCCATGGCACCCTCTGCGACAGACGTTTCTCTGCAATACAAAAGGATGCAAAGCGATTCGCTGCCAGAAAGATCTTCAGGCTAGAAAACACCCGAGCAAACAAAATTGCAATCGCGACGCAAATAGGCAAGCATCTCCTCAAAATTAAAATGTTACTGTGAGGGATTTGTGAAACTGTCTTGCCTCTGATTTACTCCAAATGCTATTGCACAAGCAAAAACCCAGCCAAGTATTACTTTCTATACTCAGGATCCAATATTCAACACTGAGTAAAACCCCTCGAGTCTCCATTCATCATATCGATACCAACCTCGAATCGGATATCCACGATCTCCGGATTTCATCTCTTCTTGATGTTTTCACCGTTGTCTTCGATGCTAAGTGAGGTCTTCGCCAAACCACAGCCCCGCTCAATCCGAATATTCTCTTAGTTCAATCCAATTGCTTAGCAACGATCTTTCCATTCCTTTTGCTTGCCTTCTTTATTTTTATTTTATCTCCACCGACTTGACTTTATTTCCAGTGTCATCGACCTTTTAAATTTTATAATGTTGCCGCGATCGTAAAAGCCGCATTTTATAACTCAAGATTTGAGAAGTTTTGTAGAGGTATTCGTATGTGACATGGTATGAACTGATGTCGGGCATCTCGCTTAAGGAGCAGCGTGATACGCTGGTGTCGGCGGTGGAACCGTGGATAAGATCCCGCGGGGCGTTTGGCATATGGCGAGCAACGGATGCGCCTTTCTATTCCTCGCTTTTTGCCGCAGTGTCGGGATGGGTGTTTGCTTCAAATTTGCCGGGTGGTCATCCGTAACATATGAGCGGCTCCTCCTTCGCCTTTTAAGGGAGAGCCACGTAGGCAATTAGATCTTGTCTTGTACGAAACCGCCTTTATGTAGGTCGTTCTTTCATCCATCAAGTAGATCCGTTAGCAAAAAGAGGCTAGAATAGATGCATAGAATTTGTGGAGATGTTTTGCTCGTAGGTCATGCAACTGTGGAGCCCGAAAAGATCCGTGGTGAGAGAAAAAAAAAGGCAATCTATGTTCACGAAAAATAGTCGGATAGACTCGAGTTGTGTCACCACCGGGTGCCGGGCATGGGTCGCCTGTGACGTTTGCCGTGATGTTGCTAAATCGCTATGATGATGGAAGAGGTTCCGGAGGAAAGGCTATGGTCTTGGCCATGCCGCGTCTGCAGGTGGAGTTGTAAACTCTACAACCAGAGCATTGCCGGAAAAGGTGAGGTCAGCAGAAAAGGTGAGGTCGCCTCATCCGCGGGTGGGCTCGAGATGTTTTGTCGCGGGCTTGTGTTGATGTGGTCGACCATGCCTTACTTTACTTATCGCATTAATCGGCTAGGGCCGTAAGCATAATCTTGTGGCTTGGATTGCCTTGGCGAATGAACATGTAGCTTTATTTATCTCATGCTTTTGACAATTTGATACCGGGTGTAATCTTCATCATTTTCTCGCTAATCCCGGCGGTGCTAGTCCGTTACTAAGAAGAGTCAAAACAAATACAACATTGAGTTCTCATTTTAGTTACTCATTTTGAGCCCTTTGATTTGCTTTCATCTTGGAGGGTTTAGGGCAGGCCCAGATTCAGGGTAACCAGACTTGTTGTGGGCATGCTGCCCTTCTCATCTGCATCGCAAGCATCTGAATTCAGGCATACAATACATGGGCATTGGAATATAATTGGGGTTCAATTCCCCAGGCCCAGATGGCATGTAGTATTTGGGGTGTAGGGTTGCTTTCTTGTACAATATGGTGTTTGTGCTCATTAAGCCAATGGGGAGCACCCCTATAAAGTGGGGTTAATTTGACCCCATCTTGACCCGTGAGGGCCTTAGGGGATACACCTCACGCAAGATATTCCCCTCAGCGAAGATGTCGCTATCCGACGGCCAAAGCAATAATACACCCTAGAAGCATTGGTTTCAAACCAACAAATGTTGGCCGACCATGCTCTTCAAAGTTATTTCCCAACCTAATAGGTTCGATAAAACGAGGGATCCTTGGCCCCGCTCTATTCACGGAATAAGGTGCATTTTTGTTGATCTATTAAGGTGCATTTTTGTTGATCTATAGTTTATATGGTGTGTATGGAAAGAATATTTGTGTGTTCAACCAGACGGCTAATGTTTCGTATCAAGTTCTTGAACTAGATAATATTTGGTTTAAGGGTCATAGTTTCTAAAGCTATCATCTTATTCAAAGAAACTTATTTCAAGGGTTTAAATGTTCTTGCCTATTGCCTATTACTATTAGACTGGCATTTAACTTAGACTAATCAACGGGTTATTTAATCGAAGAATTCCATCTTGAAATGACACTAACTCGGTGAAGAGAAATGTTCGCGGCGGCCTTACTTGTATTGATACTTATAATTCCATAGACTTTATCTGAAAGACCGGATAGTATGCATCTGTAGATGAAAATATTGGCTGTTTCTTCCACATAAAATTATTGTGAACTCTTACGCTTTACAAAAATTTAATTGTTGTCAGCCGTTGAAGCAAAATGGCACTCAATTTATAGGTCTTGTTATCGTACACGTGGCAAGGACCCCTTATTTGTCCATCGGAACCCGGTACTTAGAACCAGCTGGAACTGCGGCTTTCTTGTACAAGGTATTTCGGCTTGAAAATCGACCTAGTAATGCAGTTTAACGACCAAACCAAATCATAGATCACGACCCAAATCAAGAAATCCTTCATAGAGTTAGTCCTGGTACAGCGAACCCGGCAATCCAACTAACAATGCCCAGAACATACCAGAATTCGTCAGGATGGACAAGCTCTGAATGATTTGAAGTGCACATTCCCTTGCTCTAAATCGCAGTGTGCAGCTCTAGAAGTAGAAGCGAACTCCTCAGGAAACAAGGCATCGCTGTAAAGAAAGGGGAAAAAATGGTTTAGACGTGTCTACAATCCAACTCCTGCTCCAAATCATTGACCAGAAAAAAGAAAACATACGTCCTGCGGCTTCCTTTTTTTTTCCTTTTATTGGGGAACTCTAATCGTTCTCACCTCTTTTCATGGGTGCAGCTTTGTCGCTAAAATCTTTGGCCTCAAATTGTCATCTAATGACAAAAATTACGTGTGTGGACACTATCAAGCCTGAACCACCTTGAACACCTATCAAATAGCAGAGCTTCAAGCATATATTCCATGGCCATCATGCATCCGGGCATGTCTTCACTACCATCATATTCAAAGAACGGGCTCATATACATTCTCGTCAGAACAAAAATTCGTGCATCCATCCTCAAAATGTATCGCCGTCAACTGGTTGACAGGAAATAATGTTACATAAGTTATAGTAAATACTTCAATCCTAGATCAGCAGGTTGCTTTCTTATTTAACAACCAGTTTCCTGTAGGACCTTAATAGAGCTCTCCATGCCTCAGCACCAGGCTGGAATGGCATCTTGCTGATAAAGTCTTCTGCCTCATCCAGGCGCCATGCACGTGCAAGAAGATCGACCAGACAACAGTAGTGTTCTGCTATTGGGACAAGACCGTAGTCTAAAGACATAGAAACAAAATAATGGTGACCATGATCTACCATACCTGAATGATTTAGAGCAGAAAGGACACTCACAAATGTTATTGCACTTGGTTCAATACCTGTCTTTACCATCTCTACAAAAAATTGGAGGACCTTGTCCCCATAACCATGTTGACCATATGAACCTATGATTGTATTCCATGATGCAACATCCCGCAAAGGCATTTTAGTAAACACTATATATGCGTCGTGTAGGCTCCCGCATTTCCCATACATCTGAATAAGAGCATTTCCTACAGCAACTTCGGAACAAAACCTGCTACTATTTATTTGCAGATGGACCATTATCCCCTCTGTGAGTGTTGCCAAGTTGGAGCATGCATTGAGTACAGTCACAAAAGTTGATCTGTTGGGTTCCATGCCACTTTCTTGCATTTGTCTGAAGAGTTGAATAGCCTCCCTCATCAGAGTCATGTTGAATGCATGATGCCATCAGTATATTCCATGATGCCACATCATGTTGAGGGCTTTTTTAAAGGTCCTGCGCCGTCCTCAATACTCCCACAGTTGCAGTACATGTTGATGATACAATTCCAAACAAGCACATCAGGCTCAACTCTGCTTGTAATGATAAAAGAATGGACGAGGATGCCCTCTCTAAAATCCATGATGCTAGAACATGCATTAAGAACATGGACAAAAGTGACCACATTTGGTTCAACGGATTCTGCCAACAATTGCTGAAAAGTCTGGAGCGCATTCTCTCCCTTTTTATTTTGAACACTTGCTGCCACAAGTTCATTCCATACAATCACATCACAATTTTCTAAGTAAGAAAACACCCTGAATGAGTTATCTAAACTCCCACACCGTCCATACATGCCAATGAGTGCCATTTCTATAATCACATGGGGCTCATCCTTATTAGCAATTATATACGCATGGATCAGCTTTCCATGAACTAAAAGAGAACATTCGTTCAGAACATGGAAACATGCAGCCTTGTTCAACTCGCCACATTGTTGCCACATTTCATGGAAAAGTTTAATACTATCCTTGTCCTGTCGTTGGAGCAAATACGCTATGATAAGGGAGCTACACAATGGTGTACTATGATGATCAAGCTTCTGAAATACCCTAATTGCTTCCTCTAAGACACCACAGTAACCATACATGTTAACAAGTGCACTCCCAACCGTGCTATCTACCAAGTAACCATTGCCAATGATGTAAGCATGGATCAACTTACCTTCTGCAAGATCCTCTGCAATTGAACAGACCCCGACAATACTTGTTATTGTGGCTTGGCTCGGGTTCCAACCATTTTTGTGCATTTGGTAAAAGAGCTGAATAGCAGCCTTCTTGTGTCCATTTTGAGCATAAGCTGCAATAATGGCATTCCATGCTATGGGATCCTGATGTGGCATACTGTTGAAGATTTTTCTTGCCTCCTGCAAGCTCTCATACTTTGCATACATGTTTAAAAGAGCTGTTCCAACTGCTACATCCATCCCAAGTCCTTTATGCAAAATACAGACATGAATCAGCTTACCTCTTGCATGTGTAGCCAGGAACGCACATGCGTCAATAACAGCAAGAAAAGTTACCTTGTTTGGTGCCATCCTTTCCTGTGGGAGCTGCTCATAATAATCGAGGGCCTTCCAACTGCATCCATGCTGTACATAGGCTGCAATCACAGTATTCCAAGATATAACGTCTTGTTTAGGCATTACACTGAACACATGACATGCATCTTCAATACTTCCACATCTGTCATACATGCTGATAAGTGCATTCCCAATGACGACATCAAACTCTACCCCACTTTTTATAATGCACGAATGGATAAACGTACCTATGGATATCATTTCCAAAACAGAACATGAAGTAAGGATGTTAAGAAATGTCACCTTATTTGGCTTCATGTCTTCCAATTGCATTTGATGTAAAAGAAGATTCCCTTTGCCATGACTCTGCTGAGAAAAGCTTGCAATTATGCTATTCCATGAAATTATGTCTTTCCTGGGTACTTTATTGAAGATTGTGCAGGCATCCTCCAAACATCCACACTTTCCATACATGTTGATAAGGCTGTTTTCCAAAATAAGGTCCAGTTCAACTCCACTAGTGAGAATGATGCTGTGAATCAACCTTCCTTTCGGCAACAAACAACATGCACTGATAATACTTATAAAAGTAATTCTGTTGGGTTGAAATCCTCCGTCTTGCATCTGCCTAAACGTTTCAAAGGCTTCATTTACAAACCCACAATATGCATAGCCTCCAATCATGGAAGTCCAAGAAACTAAATCCCTCTGCTTCATCTCATCAAACACCTTCTGAGCATCCTCTAAATCGTTATTCTTCACATAGAAGTTGATAAGGAGGTTACCTAAACCCAAAGACCCATGCAAGCCAGCATTTATGATGTGATTATGAATACGCTTTCCTTCCTCCAAAGCCTGAAGTCTTGTACACTCACGCAAGAGTGCAGAATACTTTAAAGCACTTCCAGAACCAGAATTGAATTCGAGATCATCCACAACATTTTTAAGCAACCGAGTGCCACTGTTGTTTGACCTTCTGCTAACAAATGCTATACATTGCTGGTTACTGGAATAACTAGATGGACAATTTTTTAAAGCAAGCCTACCAATTTCAACAACCATAGCTACCTGACATCAGAAATCTTGGAGTAGCTGAGAGCCGGATCATTCCCAAAACCTAGCCCAAGCAGGCAATGACAAGCAACTGCATCTGGGATATGTTCCATACGGACATGGATTACGGATTTCTCAACTCAAAACGAGTTCCATTGGTGCAGTTAACAAAAACAAACTAGCCAAATCACCTATATGTTCGTTAAACATGTCATATGCAGATATTCCTCAGCTCTAGGGTTCTCTCTTTGCAATTGGAACTAGTTCAAACGCTTTGTGTTGAGACCGTGTAATGGTAGCCTCTATAGAATAGAACTAGTAAATGGTGCCCAGCTGGGCATAAGTTGGGAATGTGTGTGGACGAACCTCAGACTTATTTTTATAAACCCAATATAATTAAGGCAAATCCGTAGAGAAATTATTATTTGTTGTCACATACTCTAGTACTCTAAATTTAAGTTGTGCGTAAGGGCTCTCATAACCTTTGGGTTGCATTAACTATAGGAAATTGATGTGGACGTTCCATATGATTGTACATCAAGAGTGGGGTATTAATGTGTTGCATGTATTATAGCATGTTAATTTTGAGAAAGATGACATATGTTGAAATCTTTGGGGAAGAGGTTTTAATATAAGTGAGGACCGCCTTACGGCCTTAGGACTGTTCTAACTAGGTTCAATAAAGCCAATTAGGACTGAGAAAACATCTTGTTTTGGAGCAACTTAATTGTCTCAATCTATACCCTTTAAAGCATATGTATGTGTTTGTGGAATTATTGCTACATTGCTTCGGTACCACCATATGAGTGGCAATTATATAGAGCATGTGAATTGGATTCTGTATGAGCTATAAATGTGCCAACTAAATGGTTTCCTTTTAAAGCACATATGGAACATACAACGTTCATGTGTCATAGTCTAACTATATTTAGGAAGCGACCGCTTGTGAAAACAAAATACTCTGTATCAAATTGTGGAACTTTGTATATAAGCCATGAATTAGATAAAAAATCTTTTTTACACAAAAATCACCCCTTTTGTAACTGTTCAGTGTATTGAAGTCATGATTGATTCTTTTTATTGTACGTAAGCTCACAAAAGATTAAATATGACAAATAGATAACGACGTAGATGACAACATTTTAGATGAAGCACATATAAGCTCACAATAAATTAAATATAACAAATAGATAAAGTAGAACACAAGGTTTCATCTAAAATCAGACATGGCACGTGTCAGTGTATGTACAATCATCTAGATGACCCTCACATATATTCTCTTCATGTTTATTCTTAATTGGCCCGTTTTCTTGTGTGCTTAGCTGTAACGGACCCATGGAGGACCGCTCGAGTGGATCTTCGTGTTGTGTTCCTGAAACATCTGCATAAATGGGTAGAAGCGACTAGCCATAAACGTCTAGACGGTTTTGCCCAGTTGCCTAAGTGCATGTCGGTTAGGAACGTTACATTTGGTATCAGAGTAGGGCTCAAGTTCGAGTCTCCATGGGGGCAAGTATGACCCGAAATATTGTTAGACAGTAGATCATGACTTGGTCTTGGACACCATGGGATGGTGTGGTCTATGGTTTGTGATGCTTTCGAGGATGGCGTAGTTCTAGTGGGAGAGATTGTAACGGACCCATGGGAGATGGACGCCGTGGATCTTGGTGTCGCATTCGAGACACCGCATAAATGGGTAGAAACGATTACTCATTAACGTTTAGACGGTTTTGCCCAGTTGGTTAAGGGCATGTCGGTTAGGAACGTTACATTTGGTATGAGAGCAGGGCTCCAGAGTCTCCATGAGGGCAAGTATGACCCGAAATACCGTTGGACAGTAGGTCATGATTTGGTCTTGGACATTATGGGATAGTGTGGTCTATGGAATTGTGATGCTCGAGGACGAGCATAGTTCTAGTGGAAGAGATTGTAACGGACTCATGGGGACCGCTTCGAGTTTGAGTCTCCATGAGGGCAAGTATGACCGAAATCTGGATTGGACAAATGAGGTCATGACTTGGTCTTGGACATTATGGGATAGTGTGGTCTATGGAATTGTGATGCTCGAGGACGAGCATAGTTCTAGTAACGGACTCATGGGAGACCGCTCGAGTGGATCTTGATGTTGCTTTCACGGTGACACGGCATAAATGGGTAGAAGCGACTACTCATAGGCGTCTAGACCGGTTTTGCCAGTTGGCTAAGGGCATGTAATCGGTTAGGAGCGCTACATTAGCTTCTAAGCTACATTTTTTTTCGCTTGCTTAGTTAGAAAACGAATTTCCAAAGATCCTAACTCTGTTAATCAATCTCTTTCACATTGCACTCTATTTCTCTAATCTAATGCCCAAGTCAACATAATGCTCCCCCAACAACAAACGCGATGTGGTTAACACCTTTAAAATTCGAAATCATGATTTAATCGATGCATTTTTATAAGCTTGGTGATTATATCATTCTTGTTTAACAAATCTCATTAGATGAGCAAGAATTTGTTTGCCTTCAATGAGACAACCTTCATAACCTACTTAACATTCCAACAAAGAAATATCAAATTGAGAGACAGCTAAATAGGTCAAATAAAGAACAGTAATTACATTATTTCCAAATGTACATAATATAACCTGAAGCTTGGTAAGCAAAAATTGCTTGGCAGACATGTTTCCATATGAAGTTTAGAGTCAATAATCTCTATTATTTCCCATTGCACGATGTGTGATGTAAACACCATCTGCCATGCCATTTCCATGGCTCAATACCCAGGTGGTTATGACTAATTTTAAATATGGTTTCATCTGCCGAGGGCAGCATATCTTGTGCTCCTTCCTGCATATAGATCAGAAACCAAGCATGAAATGCAACAAATCTGGTCTTGCATGCAAATAATTGAATTATGAAGTAAGAATACGTAAGCTTCCTAGGCTTGTTGCCATCTTGGCAAGCATGTAGATCACCTGTTCCTTTTCTCAAAATCTTGACATTCAGGTTTTTAATGCCTTTTCACAACTTGCTCTAGCCATGGCTTTAGTTTCAAGCTAATAAACCAACTTAAACAGAATATAATAACGTACCTGTTGGTCTAATATCGAGCTTCTCTGGAAGTTTTTTGTTTTTTAGGTTGAAAAAAAAAGATGGGTTTGCATGTGAACTGTCGAATTTTCCAAACGAACGATAGCTAGATAAGATAGAATAAAAATTGTTAACGTTCACTGACATCAAATATAGCCATGGGATGAACCAACAAAATTATAATAATATAGAGAACCAGTAATATAGTTTTGATGCGATGTCTTCTATGGTACAACTTTTAAACTTGGGGATAGGTCATGCAAACTTGGTACATGTTGGTCAATGTTGTGGTTTTGTGTTAGAACCACGAGCAAACCTCGAAATTTTTTAATATGTAGTGTGTCTTTTTATAACACATCGTTAGAATATACCATAGATATGCCAAAATATGGCATGAATATACCCGTGGTTCTAACATGACGAGAAATTGAACCTTGACTCTGATACCAATTGTTATAAATGATCTTCGCTATCTACAAACTCTGTAAACTCTGTGACATACACACAAATACAATCTCTGGGATCTGGAACTTCTGGCACAAATTCACCACCCAATTGGGCTAAGGCTTGATTGGGCCAGATTTTTCCTTGTTGCAGTGTTTGCAAGCCTGAGCCCAGTTGGGTGATGAATTTGTGCTAGAAGTTCCTGATCCCAGAGACTGTATTTGTCTTAGGAAAAATTACCAAAATGCCCTTATATTTTGCAAAAATTACCAAAATACCTCAAAAAATAGCGTGTTTGGCTAAAATGGTAATAAGTTCTTTGTGACTGATCAAAGATGAAAGTGGCCTTCACAAAACTTATATTTGACAATGGGATCTATCTGATGGCAGTATAATCGTCTAAAAGGAGTTGGAATCTTCAAGTGCATAACTTGTGAATTTCATCCAATTTGGATTAGTTTGATCTTGTTGAAAAGATCTTATCATGATTCACAACTACCGTGAAGGCAACTTTTGCATTCGATTAGCCACAAAGCTATATTACCATATTACCTAAAATGCCCTTCATTTGAAGGCATTTTGGTAATTTTCATAAAAATATAGGGCATTCTAGTCATTTTCCTTTGTTTTTATGTAACGAAATTTGTGGAGTTTGCAAGTAGCGGAGATCATCCGTAATATAACTTATCTCAAATCCATCTGTATATGGCTTTTTGTTGGTCCCTAAAGGTAATTAAAGGTCACTTTGGTGAAGAAGGCAGGAGCTCGGAAGCAAGTAGGATCTTATACATAAAATTCGCCAACTTATTTGCTTTGACACGCTCATAGACTAGGGGGCATCCACTTGTGCTATTGGAAAAAGAACTGAAGATACTTTCTGCCACATGGCCCAATCCCATCTTTAAAGGCAGAACTTGGGTCTAAATTCCTCCTATATCCACAACCTCATCCAATTATTTTACCAATCAAAAATCATTATACACCTGCCAATTTCCATCGATGCTGAGTCAATGGATAGATTGAAGATACCAGAGGATCACCATTCAAGGGGATCTACCAACAACTCGCAGCAATGCAAGTTTGTGCAAGATGGTGAAAGTAAAAAATAGAGATCGTACAATTCCCCACGAGAAATCCCTTGAGAATAGAATAAGCATTAGGCTATGCTGTTATTAGGTAGAATAGAGCCCAAGGGAGGAGTGGCCTAATAGATGGAGACCTAAAAGAGATGCACATCTGCATAGGCTGATAAACGAGATGGGAGCCTAGAGACTCATCCGCATTATTTTAAATTCCTAGATGAACTTGAAAATCATCATTTTGCTCTGCAACAGGAAAATTGATCATCACAAGACGACCAAAATTCTTTGGCAATATGCACTTCATCCAACCCGATTTTGGCGTCGGATCCTCCTCTCTTCTATTCCAAATGAAGTTCCTCACAACCCTGATAATGAGTTGCATTGTTTGCACTAGCATGAAATCATATACACATGTGTACTACGAAGAATCGACATGGCCACAACAACTTGTCCTGCCATAGATAGCTTAGCAATGGATCACCAGAACAGGTGCTTTTTTAAACCTTTAATCATCATTGCTCAAGCATCTCCAAATGAGACATGGATGCCTACAAGAACACCAAGAAGTTTGGTTGCTTTACTATGGGGAAGAGCCTTCCATGGGAAGGCAGTATCACAGATGGAACTAGAGAGTTCAGTGCCCATAGTGTCACACTTCTATCAACCAACATATTAAAAAGAAAATAAACCCAGTAATGAGATGGCATTCTGCAAATTTTGCTCATCTGTAAAGTGTTATCCATGTACTGATTGTAGACCTCATGTGATCTATTACTCATGGAAGTCCATAGATTCCTTTAAGCTGCAAAAGATAAGACCTATGCAAAGACCTCTGATGCCACAAACATTGTAAATTCACAGTATTGCCAATGGGCTACCCTAGCAAATGCCTCGATCCACCTGAAATAATGTAGATTTCACTTCAAAAAGAATAGCTAGGGGAGTAGAATAATGAATTCTCATGACATCATCTGTGAACAAGGTTAAAGCATAAGAGATATTTCTCTAAGAAAGTTCAGTCAACACTATCATATTTGCATATCCAACTTTAGATACACCATTTCATGATCTTGAAGTTGAAACCAATAAATACCTTCATAAGCAGCAGCTATATTACTCCAATAGGCAACAACGGTAAAAATGAAATCTCAAAAGGCAATACGCATCTTCATCAAGCCCGATCCTATTTCCAAAAGAACTCTATAGTAATACCATCAATCTCAAGGCATTTATCTCTTCAAAAGGAAGATAACATCTACCAAGTCATTCGGAGTAATCTCTACTTCTAAACGAGCCCCTTGCTTATCGAGGATATAATAGGATGAATCTTATCAAGCAACACCTCTTGAAAATCTTCTTGGAAGGGAAGGTGACGAGAAGCAAAAAAAAAGAGAGAAATGATCATGCAAAAAAGCTCTTAAGCCACTTAGGATCGAGAAATGGAAATACTATTGCACCTGGAGAGATCCATTTTTTACAACTTTAAAAGAACACCTATGTAGTGATCACTTTCTTTGAACCATTGCACCTTGACTTTAGCTCGTTGAACTTGCTTTTAGCTTCCATATATCTGATACTAGCAAGAATACACTTTCCTCTTGGCTATCTAATGTTGCAATAGACTTGCAAGCAACTAACGTTGGTAAAGAATGATCGATTAGCGAAGAACTCATTGACGATCAATTTTAGCAAAGGCGACCGCGAATGAATTAGGGCATCAAGAATCCATGCATTCCTTTCTTTCTTTGAAAAGTTGAAGTCTAGGCTTGTATATGTGCAATCTTAAACTCCTCATCCTTCAAGAAAGAGATGTTTATTTTGAAACAAGTCTTCATCCTGCTATGTGCCTATTGATGGGATTCCTGCCTTTCCACCAACAATAATTTTGCCCCACCAAAAGTGATAGTCTGGACCTCCAGATCACTTAGGATGATCAATCTCTTTTAAGATTTAAGCTTCTTAGGTAAGTTTCTCAAAACTATTTTTTGAAGGCAATGGCTCATTGAATGTTGTGGGAGATGGAAGAGGAATTTTTCAGCTCTTGTGCATAAGGTTAAAAAGCAACTTGAACAAGTGTCTCAATTTTTAGAGTATTTGTATTCGATTCAATGGGTGAAAATATGGCTCAATCACATCCCTATTTTTGGTCAATCGGCAGTCGACTATGAACTCGAGAGCTTTTTTTTTTCCCCCTTGATTTGTAGAAGTCTTTTCAATAAAGTGTGAGTTAGAGAGTTGCTCAACAATGTTTAAATAGCAAGGTCAATATATTTCAAAGATTCGTGTAACAATTTTTTGACTAAAATTGAAAAAACTAAACTATAATAATTGAAGAGGTAATAGCGGATAATTTAGGACTGGGAATTGCAAAAGAAGAAATTATAGGGCGCTCAACTCTAGATGAGGGAGTCATAACAAGTTCAACTCTCGATGAGATAGCATTGGTAGAAGGTGCAAGACGAGAGTCTTAAAGGGGCATTGTAGCAGGCGGAGTAGGTCCATCAGATCTAGGCTATTCGAATGTAAAAGATTTTTTTGAAAATATTGATCCTCCATCCTCTTGCTTTTAATCAAGTTCTTGTTAATATTAGTGTGGATTTGTAGCAATTTCCATCTCTTTTTAAATCAGCTAATATCCTTTTGTTGGTACATAATGAAGTGGGTACAATGAGCCACTTCTTGGGGCATGGGGGGGTGTAATATGCATGTTAGTCAAGCATCTCTTGAAGATGTCTCCCATGGACGTGATGATCCTCGAACCTAGCATACTTTTGATTCTTTGGCAAGGGTTTCATGCATGTTATTCACAGATTAGATTCAAAAAGATGCCTTTAGTTCAACAAGGCTAGCTCATGTTGATGCTGCACTTCAGATAATATCCTCTGCCAGTAATTAGGAACTTAGTTCGATGTTGGATGTGCTTAGAGCTGAACAAGATCAATGGTTTCCCAACTTTCTTCCAATGTTTTATGCAATAGATTGTAGTTCCTATGTCAGTGTTGTTGGAGTTCCTTTGGTGGAGATTAATCATGAGTCTCATCTTAAATGTGCAGAGAACTTAGCAATGCACTCTATTATTGGTTATTATACAGGTGGGTTTTTGGATTACAACAATGCTATCTCAATGGCTTCCTCGACACTTTTCTCGCATGGGGATGTCTGCATTTGAATTTATAAAGACATTAGGCAAGGGCTTTCTTCCTGGTAATGTTTTGTAGTGTTGTACTCAATCAATATAGAAATTGGTCTCTCGAGGTGCAATTTGGCAGATAATGCAGTGAGAGATAAAGCTATAGCAGGAGATATAACAGTTGAGGAGGTAATAGTGGATAATACAGTACTAGGAATGGCAAAAGAAGAAATTCTAAGGCACTTAACTCTAGATGAGGGAATCACAATATATTCAACTCTTGATGAGGCAGCATTAGAAGAAGGTGCAAGATGAGAGTCCTGAAGTGGCATTGTAGCCACTGGAGTAGGTTCACCAGGTCTAGAGTGTAAGGAAGTACTAGTTGAATGTAAAAGATTTTTCTAGAAACATTGATCCTCAATCCTGTTGCTTTTGATCAAGTTCGTCTTGAAATCCCTTTGATGGTACATAATGACGTGGGTCAGTAAGCCACTTCCTCAGGCATAGAGGGGGAGTATAATGTGCATGTCAGTCAAGCAGCTCCTGAAGATGTCCCCCATGGACATGCAGTTCCTCGAACTACTTCTAATTCTGTGGCAAGGGTTTCACGCATGTCATTCTCAAATTGGATCCAGAAAAAATGTCTCTGATTCAACACGGCTAGCTTGTGTTGATGCAGCATTTCAAATAATATCCTTTGACAGTAATGAGGAACTTAGTTCGATATTGGATGTGCTTAGAGCTAAAAAGATCAGATGGTCTTCCAACTTTCGTCAAACGACTTGTTTTATCCAATAGATTGTAGTTCCTGTGTCAGTGCCAATGGGGTTTCTATGTTGGAGATTAATCATGAGTCTTATCTTAGATGTGCGAGAACTTAGCAATGCACTCATTATTGGTTATTTATACCCGGTGGATTTTTAGATTATAAAGTGCTATCGCAATGGCTTCCTCGACACATTTCTAGCATTGGGTTGTCTCTATATGAATCTATGAAGAAATTAGACAAGAGCTTTCTTCTTGATAATGTTTAATAATGTTATGGTCTCTCGAGGTGCAATTTTGCAGATAATATAGTGAAAGATAAAGCTATAGAGGAGGTATAATAATTGAGGAGGTAATAGTGGATAATTCGATACTAGGAGTCTAAAAAAAGAAGTTATAGAGCACTCAACTCTAGATGAGGAAATCACAATACGCTCAACTCTCAAATGAGACAAAGATTGGTAGAAGGTGCAAGACGAGAGTCCTGAAGTGGCATTGTAGCAGGTGGAGTAGGTCCATTGGGTCTAGGCTGTGAGGAAGTACTAGTTGAAAACATTGATCCTCAAACCTCTTGCTTTTGATCAAGTTCGTGTTAATATTAGGATGGATTTGTAGCAATTTCCACCTCTTTCTAAATCTATTGATATCCCTTTGATGGTACATAATGACATGGGTCAGAAACACTTCCTAAGGCATAGAGGGGGAGTATAATGTGCAAGTTAATCAAAAGCACCCCTCAAGATACCTTCCATGGACATGATGCTCCTTGAATCTGGCATATTTCTGATTCTATGGCAAGGCTTTCACTCGTCATTCTCGGATTGGATTCAAAAAGATGTCTCTGGTTCAATAAGGCTAACTCGTGTTGATGCTGCACTTTCGATAATATCCTCTACCAGTAATGAGGAACTTAGTTCGATATTGGATGTGCTTAGAGCTAAACAAGATCAAATGGCTTCCCCGCTTCCTTGAAACAACTTGTTGCAACAGATTATAGTTCTTTTGTCGGTGCTACTAGGGTGCCTTTGGTGGAGATTAATCGTGAATCTCATCTTAAATGTGTATGGAACTTAGCAACGCATCGCTATTGGTTATTATACCTGGTGGCTTTTTGGATTACAACAAAGGTTATCGAATGGCTTCCTCGCACATTTCTTGTATTGGGACGTTTGCATATGAATCTATGAAGAAATTAGGTAAGGGCTTTCTTCTTGATAATATTTAATAGTGTTGTAATGGCAGCAAATGGAAAATTGTTCTCTCAAGGTGGAATTTCGCAGATAATACAGTGAAAAATAAAGCTATAGCAGGAGATCTAACAATTGAGGAGGTAATATTGGATAATTCAAATGTTAGGAATCGCAAAAAAAGAAATTATAGAGATCCCAACTCTAGATGAGGGAGTCGACACACATTCAATGCTTTCGATGAGACAAAGAATAATAGAAGGTGCAAGATGAGAGTCTTGAAGTGGCATTGTAGCAGGTGGAGTAGGTCCATCAGGTCTAGGCTGTGAAGAAGTACTAGTTGAATGTAAAGATTTTTTTGGGAACATTGATCCTCAATCCTCTTGCTTCTGGTCAAGTTCGTGTTAATATGTGTAGATTTGCAGCAATTCCCACTCTTTCTAAATATGTTGATATCCCTTTGTTGATACATAATGACGTGGGTCAGCAAGCCACTTCCTCAGGCATAGAGGGGGAGTATACAGTGAATGTTAGTCAAGCAGCTCTGAGGATGTCTCCCATGGACATTCTATGGCAAGTGTTTCACGTATGTCATTCTCGGATAGGATTGAGAAGGATGTCACCGGTTCAACAAAGCTAGCTCGTGGTTGATGCCGCATTAATCGATAGTATCCTCTCGCCAGTAATGAGGAACTTCGTTCGATATTGGATGTGCTTAGAGCTAAACAAGATCAAATGGCTTCCCAACTTCCCTCAAAAGGCTTGTTTTATGCAATAGATTGTAGTTCCTTTGCCAGTGCTGCTGGGGTTCCTTTGGTGGAGATTAATCATGAGTCTCATCTTAAACGTGCAGAGAACTTCGCAATGCACTCTGTTATTGGTTATTATACGGGTGGCTTTTTGGATTATAATAGTGCTATCTCAATGGCATATTTCTCGCATTGGGCTGTCTGCATATGAATCTATGAAGAAATTAGGGAAGATCTTTCTTCTTGATAATGCTTAATAGTGTTGTACTAAGGCAGTAGAGAAATTGGTCTCTCGATGTGGAATTTGGCAAGTGTATTTTCATAGATGTTCTAGAGTTAGTGAACATTTCTATTTTCTCATTCCATTTGCTTGAATCTAGCTACTTTTTCCCAGGAATCTGATTGTCCAGAATAAGAACTGATTGCATAGCATTATAATATCCAGTAGAAATGCTATGCCTATTCACTGCCAATCATAGTACAGCAGCACAGCTGTAGTCCAATTAGGAACATCTATGAAAGCAGACCGTAAGATTGTTTCCAACTCTTACTTCATTTAGATAAACAAACAGATAGTTAATTCTCTACTTTATGAATACAAGAATATACATACAAAACATGTTGCATCAATAATCCAACAGTTATAAAAAAAATTGGCATCCTGATTGACGTCATATCCAGCTCTAGTAAGAAACCTTTACATAAGATATATATAACATGTTCGCTAATGAACTTTCTGAAGCAAGAAAACTGTATGGTCTTAGCTCCTGAACCAAGATACAGGGTGGATGTGGTGCTGGAACAGAAAATATATGTATATATTCATGATTGTATAACAAAACAAAGTTATCATGTAATGTTCCCTTTTTTTTTCCTCCCACGTGGGAAATCTTGTTCTTTCAACAAACAAATGGGCAGACCACCACAGGAAAATGATGTTTCAAACAAGATCCAGTTGTACAGTTGTACATTTCAGAAATGTCCTATTGTCTCAAGCTCTCGACAATGTAGGAGGCATACAGGTCCCTGAAGCATATCAAAAGATAATGTCACAATTGCCAATTTGCAAAACATCAAATTATATGAATATAAGCCTCTTGGTACCTACATTGAGTGCTTAATTGCCTCACAAGCATTTTCCGCAGGAAGAAAGTCATTCACAGCAACCTCTTTATTCTCATTCTTCTTATCTGTACAATCAGCAAGTCAAGGAAACCAAAGTTGCTAATCTCAAAATGATAGGTATTTCTGGCTTTATAACATAGGATACAATCTTCAAAAAAACGTCGAATTTCAGCCAAGCGATGTGGAGGAAGCTCCTTGATGTCTTGATAGTGCGGTATTCGGATCATCAAGCTTAGACAGCAATTATCTTATCATCTTTCTCACCCTATAAATAAAAGAACAAAGACAGAAGTTCAGTAACAGCTCAAAAGCAGAAGTTAAGGTTTCTCAAAGCTATAAGACTTGTGACCTGGTCAATCATGGGCATCAATCCAATTGCTCTTGCCCGAAGGAAACATCCTGGAAGAACAGGTTCCTACACACAAATGCATATCCAAGAAATTAACAACAAGAAGGAAAAATAACAATATTCTATTTGTCTCCAAGAAGACTCAAAATACAAATAGAGATACCTGCATAATTACAAGCACATCCATAGGATCATTATCCTCACATAGAGTACGCGGGATGAAGCCATAGTTGTGGGGGTAAACAACTGAAGAATACAGCACTCTGTCAACCTACACACAGATCCCCAACATTTACAAAAGATGTAAATGTGAAATTCAAGAAATGGCACATTCAAGACTTTTCATAACGGTTCCTGACCTTAATCAGCCCACTTTTCTTGTCCAGCTCATATTTCACCTTGCTTCCCTTGCTAATTTCTACTACCTGATGAGACGAATAATAGTTTTATGCCTCTGTTAAGCTTTAGACTGACAAAATAATTTTCATGTTCACTTACACAGTTAAATATTGATGGAGCACCAGGCCCTGCATGACAGAGACAGATATTAGATTAGTGGTGTATAATAGTGTTCTTTAGTTGAACATCGTTATAAAAATGGATGCCATTTGCTAACCTATTTCAAGATCATGCCATGGATGCGCTGCAACCGAGCGCCTAGACATTGAAGAAATGATCCTGTTGTTCAAAGGAGTTGTGCCATTAGCGCTTGACCAATCCATCACGTCGAAAAGTAGGCAAAATGCAGATCTGCGGCCTCGAAAAAATCCACAGGATCTATGAATGCCCAGTTCTGCAAGACTGTTCCGCAGGAATCTACAAGCAGAAAAGACAAAACAGAATATAAAAATGAAAAGCCCGTGAAGAAATAAAACAAGAGAGCAAAAAACAAGAAGACCCGAAAAAAAGAAAAAGAAAAGAAAAGCAACAAAAGAACCCAGGAAAGAGAAATCACCTGATAGGTCCGGCAAGAATGAAGCGCAATGCCGCAGTGCACAAACGATTTTTGCCCTGACCGAAGAAAAGAGGGACAAAATCAGAACTATATGGATTAGCGGGTTGAGGCAAAAAAAAATGCCATGTAAAAATTTAAATTTTGAGGTTATTTTGCGCTGCCACGTATGTGTGGATAAAAAGTTTCCCTCTTATAATAGAAGTGCAAAATAAAATGTAAGGTCCTAATCTACTTCCACCTTGCCCACAATTTGTGCCATGTACATTGGATATGCCAATTATGGTCCCATGAATATCCACACAAAATATCCAATTGTATACTTTACTACAGTATGTATGCCAAATTCTACAGTGGTTAGCAGCGCGCTTTGGTTAAATTAGATTATGCAAGTTAAACCTTAAATCGGAGAAACACTTGCTATAGTGCCATTCTAGTATTTAGCAATGAGGTCTTTCAATTCGTACAATAGAGTCAATATGTCAAATTCTACAATGGTTAGCAGCGTGGTCTGGCTAACTTAGATTATGCAAGTATAAACCTTTTTGGATCTAAGTCTGTCAAACACTGCTATAGTGCCATCCTAGTGGTTAGCAACGAGGTCTTTCAATCATCGTACGATAGAGTTGGTATGTCAAATTCTACAGTGGTTGATAGTGCGATTTTGCTAACTTAGATTATTCAAGTATAAACCTTTTTAGACCTAAGTGTTTATTAAACACTGCTATAGTGCCATCATCGTACGATGCCATCATAGATTAAGCACATCCTTTCATTCGTTATGTTTTGAAATTTACACTTTTGTCCATGAAGTCGGGTGGAGCATTAACTTGGCATCTGCCTTTTATAGGGAAATTGAAAAAAATCAATCAAGGTACATATTTATTCATATCCTTAACAAATATTTCTGAGTTGCCCAAAAGGGCAAACACTTGTTTGATGGTGTTGTATAGAAGGCTAGGAATATTCCCTTGATTTGCAGGTCATTTCCAGGTTATTTAGTGTACACATTGTTTTTCGATCATTACTTTCATTTTTTTAATTTTTTGTATGCTTAGGATTTTACCTCTTGAAATGGCCTGCTATTTGATAGATAAATAGATAGATTTTTAACGTCCACGGAGATAGCAGATTGGTGATAACAAATCATGACTTCCCATCGTCAAATAGCAAATATAAAGGCTCAATATCGAACTGTGGCGAGGAGCAAATGCTTCGGCACGGCTATGGAGTGGGTGTGTAATACTCCTCGTGTCGTACATTGCTTTACCCTAGGTGCATATCCATGTCACACACCCACTATATCACCAACACCAATATCACCCATGTTGGAGGGATACCGGGGCATGATATAGCCATTAAAATCAATTTAATATTAAAGTCACTGTATTACCCTTTATACATTTAAGTCGCATTTATATCTTTATACTATTATGCGCACCCTTATTTAAACCCTCGTTGCCTCCACTTTTTTGAAATCTCCTACTTCAATTTTAGCACCTCAACTCAAGCACATTCAACGCCAAGCTTCGGCCATCCTATTGTGTTCTACCACCAAGTTCTTAGCTATAGATGCTACAATGTTAGCGAATCTCCTCCATTTGGTGCTTTACCACCTAAGAGTCCTTTTGTGGATATGTAGATTATTACTTTTTGGATTGCCCCTGTTAAGGGGGCAATTCGTTAGGGGGAGGGTTGGTTTTAGCATATTCTGGCATATCAGGGGTATATCTGATAATCTGACGGCCGTCATTACTGATTGTTTTTCCGGCGGTGAAAAACTTTTTGGTTTTTTTGCGTATGAATGTACGCTAAGGTTTTCCGTGTTTTGGATGCCAAATTATTTTTCCCACGATCTGGAACTTCGTTTTTTTTTGAAAAACTATTGGTTTTAACCTTTGGGCTAGAGATTCCTTTTTTAGAATTTATCTTTGGGTTTTATTTTAAAACAAACTATTTTTTTTTATTGAATGTATTTATAGAAAAGGATTTGTAATCCCTTCACGCTTTCTAGATTGAACTTTAAATATCCGGTGGCTAATCATCTCATAAACATGGGCATTCTTGTCAGATATCGCCAGCTTCGCCGGATCTCTCAAGCTTCCAAAATTTTATTTCCTTCACCCGCTTCAAAATACACCAAACTTGGCGATGGTGCATTTGTTCCCACCGGAAAGCGATCTTGTCTTTTTTTCCTCGTTCTCGATAGCTTCATATTGGTTCTACGCTTGCTTGTCGTTTTTCTTACACTCGTATACGTAATGCCTCCTCACGCCATTTCTTAACTATAATGAGACCTTGCCGCAAAAATGTGGTATTGTAACACCGACATGGAGATCAAGCCATTCCAAGAAGTGGGTCGCTACTGCAACCCTATCTTGTCCACTCTTTGGATTCTAGCACCCTTCAAAAATATACTAGCATTGATCCTTGCCTTTCTCGACGGATTCATGCATTTTTTCATAGCCCATTGCTCGGAATCAGACCAACGCAAGAGCTTCAAAGGCGAAGAATGGACTCGAGACCTTGGCAAACAAGCCATCTTAAGAATAAAGGTAAAATTAGGGTGCGCAATTGGCGTGGGGCACATATTTCCGTGCCCCTTTTGCTAGGTCGCAAATCGCGAAAAAATGGTCTAGATCGATCTGTTTTATGCGCCCATCTCAATCAATTCAAAGCGATGGAAGGATTTCGGGGCAAGAACATCTCTTTTGGGCTTCTGGCTATGGGTAGTAATCGGCATTGGGGTGGGAGCATTCATAGTTCTAGTGCTGTTTTTATCTCACCGCTAGCTTCTAGGCGCAGATCCAACACCGCGATACACAAAGTTCCAATCCCAAAATATACCCATTGTTTCTAAGGAGATCAAAGAAGTTCCCCAAGCGTGGCGGGTAGTGCTTACTAAGCTTGCATGGAGAATCCAAAAGGTAGTTCTGCAACTTCAGGTATTGGAAGGAAAGGCGAAAGCTATGGGCGATCTCGCGAATCGGCAATGGCCATCTTGAAAAAAAGACCTCCACAGATTGCAACAAGCAGGGTCCAACGATGGCTCTGTTTGGAGTGGAGAAATCCGGCTCCACGCAATGGTGCAAGTTACTTGTATACCCCTTTTCTCATCCGGGTCAGGGGCGGCTGGTATTACTCGAGACCTAGAGGTTGCTACCGACGGATTTCGCGAAGTTTGTAAAATCGGAGAAGGTGGATATGGAGTTGTCTACGGGGCATTTTCTCGATGGGTCCGTTGTTGCCATCAAACGCCTCCTTAACAACCCTGTAAGTTTTCAGCCTACGAGTAATTTTTCTGCATTTATGAAGAGTAATTCTTCCCTAATGGACTCGGTTTAAATGTGATTAGTGTATTTTGATTCTTAATGTGACGTGTTCTAAAAGTTCTAAGCTATGCTTCTTTAGGATGCCCATTTGGTTTCCTACCTTTTGGTTTTCTTACCGTTTGATTTCAATGCTTTTAGGGGCCAGTGAGGGGAGTTCACCGGGTTGAAGTAGAGGCTATTGGCAAGGTTTGACATAAGAACTTGGTCCGCCTAAACATTCTTCACAATGTCATATTCAACCGCCCAAACCCGATCAATCACATCCATCAACGTTGTCAAATACACGCAACATTTATGAATTTGCAATTAATACTAGCACTATTGAAGTCCATTCTATACATACCACGAATGATGGTAACCATCTCGATGCTGCCTAAAGGTTACCTATCTCATCTTCTTAGCCAAATATGCAAAAGTAGAAGTATAACGCTAGTTTTGTAAGACTTGGGGTGATAAAGGTCGTACGGCTTAGATTTTGAAATTGTTTTCAATGGCTATGCAGTTGGTCGTTTGGAAATGCCTGTGGCAACACTATTCTTTGTTGAAGACCCAAACTATTATTTCGATTTTTGTCATTATCCAAATGTCTAGAGTCTACAATTAGCACCTTATTCTACTATACATTGTATAACGTTGAGATGGAATCTCTAATGGAGTTTCTACTTTAGCTATATTGTACATACCTGTTCCAAGAATTGTCACGCTAGAATTATGTTATAGAAGTACAATTAATGCTCACAATGCATATACACAACGATCTTGCTTGATTTGCTGGCACCAAGATGTACTAACACATTGGACTAATTTTAAGTTCTACATTCCAATCCCATTCTTTTAAATGAAGCAACAAATTCAAACGAAAAGCAACCTGCTTTAAATCTCACATATGCCCTTCTAAAATAATGTGCACTACATCCAATTTGACTTTGCGTCTCAATGGCAATCAATAGATGAACTAATCTTCCAATGTATACTAATATAATTGTTTAGAAGCAAGAAGGTCGTGAGCAGCTGCTACAATGCCATGTGCATTTTTATGCATCTCTAATGCAGGAGGGAAAGCAAAAAGGAATTTTGTATATTGTATTTCGACTACAAACATTTTACATGTATATTTTACACACAGCGACAATTGTAAATATCGCTCCACCAATAAAACAAAACCACCATATATCGTTGTTAATAAAACATGTGTTGCCATCTAGCAACACACAAGAAGCAACGTACTCTCCAGCTATGGAGAACCTTGTCCAATAAGCCAAACAATGAGATACACGCCCTAGTGCTTTGTACTTATGGAAATATCTTCGGATCTGAAGCAAAATTTGTAGCTCTTTTCACCACATTTATAGATGAAGAAGGAATCACCGCAATTACAAAAGCGGTTCAAGACCAAGCACGCCGCCGGGTTACCAATAATCAAAGCTGAGCATGGGTCTCAATCACCAAGTAAGTACACACTTCAAAAATTAAAACATTTGAGAAAAAAAATGAATAATGTTGCTAATTCAGATAACAATGTTCCCATCCAGAAGTTACACGATACGTAATCAAATCCAAAAACGATTATGGTGACCACAAGTTTACAATAAAGATTGGAGCCGGGACACACATCACCCAAGTGCAACCTACTTCAATAATCATAAACCTCGGGCCGTTAAAAGGCATGTCTATACGTAAACCTAAAAAGCATGTCACCGCTCCTACAAGCCATGCAAGCATACTTCATTTGCCGCCATCTGAACCTAACAAGATCTTGCAGGAAGACGTCGCTACAAATCGCACGGCGGCAACCAAGAAGAGGACATGGCAAACTTGACATTCGAAAGAACAAGAACCAATACATGATGAGTTGCAAAAGATTCTTCAAAGGTAACAAAATCTATTTCTTATTTTGTCATTGCAACAATACAAACTAATCTAGATTTCATAGGGGACAAGCCAAGAGTTTTGTTCAAAAGCATTTGCGTGTGTCACGCATTGAGGCATTTGGCGCCTCCACATCAAATGCAACACTAGCATTCTTCGCAGAAGAAGACCAAGAAGGAAAAACACACCCGGCAATTGTAAATTATGACACATTAACAATTCGACGCATGAAAGACATTGTGTATCCAAGTCATGTCAAAAACAAAGAAGGACGAATCTGTAAGCAAACAATTGTACCAATCACAAATATATGCAAGTAATTTCAAGATGTAAAAATTTACATATGGCTCGCAGATCAAAGGCAAATTTGAAGCACAAACTAACAATTTCGATAGCATACGATCACGTTTGTACACATTGCACAAACCGGAAACGTATGAAGAAGAACAACACAAGCGCCGCGTGAAACCGCAAATCCAAAGCCGCACCAACACTTGGTCGGTTCCATCTACAAAACATACAGCAAAGCATACAAAGCACTCTTCCAAATGAACTCCTTGACAAAGCATATGGAATGGACGATGGAGAATTGTATAATGAAATGATGACGCCGCCACTAAAATTCCGTGAACGAGTATCTCAACAAAATCCAAACAGGATATTCAAAATCAATTGTGCAAACGTAATCATCGAAAATACGAAAACAACTAGTCAATCAACACTCGTCTATGAGCTTCACGTCGCTTTAATAATTGTAGAAATCTTTGCTTTTAAAGCAAAACTAGACACTTTTTATATAAATGATTTACTTTTACGTGGATTTTAAAAATTCAAATCCCATATGTTACTCATGTTATTCAACACTAAGTCGAACCCTACACCTCAAAAGGACTTAACCATTCAACACAAACACATGCTAATAAATAATGTTCAAAATCTACATCTAAACATCAAAAAAAAAAAAAAAAGTTCATCACCCTTAACAAAACAAAAAAACACATGAATTGTCAACACCTGGATCGGAATAGAAAAACAACATATTGGCCACTTACCTCTTTGCCTTGCAAAAACAAAGACATATGCAAATAAATGATTCATCCATGTTCCTATACTACTTTCAAAATAATTAAATAATTTAAATAATAGATAGATAGATAGTATTTTAACGCCACACCACTAGGCGAGATCCAACCGACATGTGACAACACTACATTGCTTTGTTGGGCCCTGCCCCCAACCACTTTACATTGCGTCTGTGGGTTTTGACACCCAATAGTTCAAAGTGCGATTCTGTGCGGTCTCAAACTCAAGACCTATAGTTGCTAGACCTAGTAGACTAAACGACCAGACGCATGAAGATACATTTATAAAGCTTTATTCATAATAGCATTTTGGGGAAAATCCACAGTGCTTTGCACCTTGTTAGTCTTTGATGTATGATCTTATTCTATGGAAATTTTTGATATATGATTTTGTTCTTAAGCTCTCATTCATTGCATATCATGGAAAGATACGCTCTTTAATAGGTAAATCCTTGGCTTAAAGGAATAGAGATGCATTTGTTATTATGTCCTAGTTCTCGAGGCCTTGAACCTATTTGGCTCCCAAGTCAAACCCACAAGTGATTTTATGGATCAACCCTGGGATTGCCATAAGCTGAGTAGCAGCGTAAGCCAGATCTAGTTCAACTAAGCACTGATGAGACACAACTCTCGCTAGTTGTGGATGTCATGAAGATAGGAAGGTTATTCTCCTCATGCGGAAGTGTTGGAGTGCTACTCACCCTCCTGCCCTTGGAAATCGTGTCCGAGTGGGGTTCTATCTGTATCAATCCATCATTCCCCATCAGGCACCTAGATCTATAATTAGCTGGGTCATTAAAGCAAATGTTGGAGTGCTTTTGGACTATTTAAGGTAGCAATATAGACTCCACTACGAATGATGTGTGTCCCCCCCCCCATAAAAAAGAAATCCCAACTCTCGCAGCATCTATAGTTGATCCTATCCTCACATGGCTCGGAAAGAGGGGCGGATGGGAGTGGATCCTTAGCCTATTTATATAATTTGTCAACCAGCCATTACACACTGTTATCTTAGGAAAAGCCCCGAGACTCAAAACCCAAAATCCTTCTTTAAATAGCATCTAACTTGTAAACTGAGGCATAGCATTGGCCTTCCATAAAGGTAAGATATTCTAACTCTAGTTGTCTCTAGCTTACATGTACTATGTTTTGGTATTGCATGGTTCGAGCACACGTCCTTCCTTCCATGTGCCTCACTGCACGTGTATAAGTTCGAGTGTGTTTCGGATGCTTTGGGACAAATGAGATTGTCACAAGAGAAAAAGATGAGGTTGAAGATTGCTCTCATGACTTCTTAATAAGAGATAACTAAGCAAGCTCATTATGCATTTCTTGGATGATGAAATAAATGAATCCCTATATTTTTTTTTTCTTTTATGTAAATTAGACACTGGAAACACATGTAAGATGGAAGGATGTAAGTTTCCAAGATTTTCTTTGTAATTGGAGTAGATTAAGACGACAACTGATGCACTTCATGATGCATCCCAACAAATAGATACAATTATCATTGCAAAAATTGCATAATCTCAATAGCAATCCACAAGCTGCATTCCATAGAGCTAACATGGCTACCTATTTGGGCAAGTTCTATAAACTGCAATTTATAGAGCTAACTCGTTATTCATCTTATCGACGTCATTCTTCTTCATCCTCTGTTCCTATCATCATTTTATATGCCCCCTGAAACCCCTTTGGTTTGGGTGCATATTCACACAGGGGGGTGACTCCGGGCATCGAGAGCTGTTGGATGAGCATATTTGCAAGTTAGCTCCAACATCATCCTCCAGTTGGGGTAGCATCAAGGTGGAAGTGTCAAGTTGATTGGTATATGATACTTGCTAATATTGACGGATAATGATCACATGTCTGTAACTTGGAACAATCCTTAGCAAGGTAAGTAGATCAAATGTGACCCTAGAGTTCTTTAGTAAAGTTTACAATTCATCACCACCTTTCCTCTGAAATCTTTCCGGGGGGGAGAGGAGGTGGTATTACCTAGGCTGATGAAGCTTGTGTGGTAGGCATAGGTGCATATGCAACTATTTGGATTTATTAGTGATGAGGAAGTATTAGCAAGTCTTTCCCTTGTAATATGCAACTATTGGATTTATTGGTGATAAGGAAGTATATCATTATTTAGTACCCTAGGTTGCTCCACAATGTCCATGAACCTTATGGAAGGATTAACTTTGGGTTTGGTAACTTGCGCAACTTGTTTCTGCTTTTCAAGGTATTGTTTGACACTGCATCTACTGCCATTATACCCAATCTCATTGCAAAAACTACAAGTTGGACACTCCATCCCATAATGACCTCTTTTTTTGCATTTAAGACATTACCTTCCTTAATCACTGCTATGAGTATTCTTATCACAATAAATGTAGTTGGGATAAATAGTGTTTGGTGTGGTTGAAATGGTAGCAGCAACACTTTGGTTATTCTGGGACTTCATCTTAGCAAATTGCTTGGTGACTTTCAACAAAGCTGCAAACATCTTAGATATTTCTCACTTTTGTAACCTAAGATTTCGACTCCTTTCCTTATACAAAAAACACTGGCATAACTTGATTAGTTCAACATCCTGAAATGGGTGAAAATATTCATATGGATATCCTATTAAAGTTTCCTTATGTAAAGTGATCATAGAATCAACATTTTTCTACGGCCTTGGTCTGGATCTTGGAGTCTTAGTCAATGGCATGTGTTTGATGGCTCCTATGCATGGGCCGAACGTGGAACACAGGTAAGGCATGGGAATTGGATATCTGGGGTTCGATTCCCCAGGCTCTACTGATTGTTTTCCTACTGTACTGTATTGCATTGTTCCTTTCCTAATATACTGTATTGCATTGAAAATACTCTTTTATGCAATGGTCTTTCCCTTAATAATCTCCGTCTCATGGCTGGGTCAACAGGGGCAGGTTTGACTTGCAAAAGACTCAGTTTGTACGGTCGGGATTTAAGGGGAGGAATATGCTCCCACATGTGTCGCAATCTAATGGCCAAAAAGCCATAATACACGATTTAACCATAACCATAACCATAACTACAGAGGTGCAGAAAAGAAAATAATCTAACATATACAAAGCGTATCTATGCATATATTTACTATGATAAAATAGATGCACACACAACATTTGGTAATTCTTTTGTTCTAATGTTTGTAGAATGTGAAAGCATGTCTTATGTCCTTAAGATATTCACTAGGTTGATAGAGCCGAGTGTGCATTCTTGAACTTTTTTTAATGTTGGGATATATTGGCCAAAGATCAATTTACACACTCAGCACATATACTTTTCTGGCTTTACTCAAATCTTGTACTAAGCTCAAAGTGATCAAAGAAAAGAAGTTTCAAGTGAATAGTTTCATCGACAACAGTTTCATTGATATGTATGGCAATTGTGGCTCAGTTTTGAAGGCAAAGGATATCGTTCCAAGTCAAAATGTTATGTCATAGACTACAATATTTGCAGTGCACATTGAGTAAGGTTCTCCTAAGGAAGCACTGCAATGTTTTGAACAAATGAAAATAGCAAATATATCCCCTGAAGTTGTCACATTTATTCTAAATAAGGTGCACCTTGGACTACCTCGATTGTCAGATCCGTCGATCCTATGGCATAGATTGTATCTGGAGCCTCTGAACACCATGGTCAATTATGATTGGAAGCACCTATGGTTTTGAAATGTGAAATACGAGTTTATCTAAGTTTTGGAATTTGGGACTCAAACCTTTATATGGCATCATCTAAGGTTTTAGAATATGAAATACAGGGGCCCGAACCTCTACCAAAATAAAGATGTCCTAATAAGAATGTTTTGACCAAGTCGAGTGATAGGAGTCGGCCTATTAAGGTCTATTCGCATATCAATCCTTATTTTTATGAGATGTTCAGATTTTAATTCTCTCACATGCCACCTCCAGAGTATGATGAAGATTTTATGGAGAGGCATTTGTTCTTATCAACGATCGTAAAGCTAAGAACTTCAATCAATCTTGTTAATTTGGGATTTTCCGGTCTGGAGGAAAATGTTTTTGGAATTTTTTTTTATTTGATTTCCTAAGATTTTGTGGGTATTCGGCCGCCGGAAACATTTTGTGATAACCGAAAATCGTAGAAGTCTTCCAAAAATTTCTTAAATTTTTCTTTAGAGGTCGAAATGGAGGTTTATCTTGCGCCATGCACGGGATGGAGGATGCACAGGATGGAGGATGGCTGTAAGATAATGACATTATTTCAATTTCAATTTTCCCCTTACTAATCGTGGGCATATCAATATCCCCCTTTCAAGTTTCGGCAGCATGCATATGCCACGATTGTGGGTTGTTTCTCCATCAGAGATGCATTAGACCTATGTAGGGCGAAATCTGTATTTCATTTCCAAGCTTGCCAAGAGAATTTTGCAGACTGCACCGTATCTTATTCTTTGCTTTGTCGTTGTTGGCTTGGCCAGGTCTTTCTTTGTTTTGATCCTCTATGAAGGGCTCATCATTCAGACTTTTCTTATTCTGATTCAGGAGTTTTGTTCAACCCATGCCGCTTGGATTCCTGCCGAAATATGGACTTTGATTGAAGGCTTCAAATCAAAAGTTGTTGGCTCTTTTCATGATTAAACCAGGATTGTTGCATCAATTATTTTTTGTAGGAAAGAACATATATTTCTGTTTAGATTATAATGCTGCACCATTTTCTCAGTTTTTCTACTTCCCAGATAGCATACAGGATGACAATGGAGGAATAGAGCCCTTTCATTGCATAGAGCTTGATGCTTATTTATGGATCTCATGTGAAAAATTATGAATTAGATATGATGGTGTATTCCTTTTTAGACTATCTATAATCTAAACAAGTTGGTTTCACTTTTACATGCAGATAAGTATTGTCAGCCAAGAACCAGTGCTCTTATACCTTCACAGAGGCAAAGGTAAATGTCCTTCTTCGTAAGTTTTAGTAATTTGATGGTGTATTACTCTTGATACATTCATGATAATCTTCCTCATTAGAAACATTCGTTCCTTTGTAAGTACAAAATTTTTGTTCGTCGATCAACTACTCTTTAGGAGGCATCTGCCCCAGATAAACCACCCACCATGCAGGGTCCTTGATCAGTTAGACACCCTTAAACGAGAGAGTGGTCCGACGGAGAGATATGTGGTGGTCCCTTCTTCATGTGCAGAGCTTTTGTTCGTTCTTACTGTCGAGGTATGTTCAGACATGCTCACACAACATGGGATTTTATCTAGACATTGTTTTATAGGTGGTATGGTGGAGCTAGGAAATGACGTAGCAATCAATCTTCATTTCCTCTCTTTATCTAATCTCATCTCCTGACTTTGGAGCCAGTTAAAAGGAATGGTTTTCTGCATCATATTTAGTCAGTGTTAATTGTAGTTGCAATGTCACCCCTTTATGCTAAAGTCTGATTGCTTTATCCTTTAGAAAATGTTTCCAGTCTGAGTATCTCAAAACCTCATAACCAAGAATGTTGGGGCAGTCTAACATCATTTGATGGAATCCATTTTTGAACTTTGTAATGCACAAAGTGGCCTGTTGGGCCTGTAAAAAAAAGTGCAGAATGATATAAATAGATCCACATCAGAGTTGGAGAGATTAAATTTGGATTTCCTAATTGGTTGCACAGTGAGAACATAGAACCTATGGAGTTCCAAGCTAAATTACCCTGGAGAATGGCTCACATGATCCTAATACAAGCTTACATATGGCATCTGAGACGAGGATCCCATCGATCCGAGCCATCGGATCGCCATTCTGGGAAGGGACGAGCGCCTATATTAGGCCATTTTCATTTTGGCTCGGTTATCGTCTTCTTCGCTTCTTCTTCTCCTCTCTCGTGGCTTCCCTCTTCCATACCCTTTTGCTTCCCCGTTGCTTACCTTGCCCGATCCTTTCTAGCTCCTTCTCCAAGTAGATCATGCCACTTTGCCTCTTTTCGGATTCCTCGTTGGCTTCCTCTATATGCTACATGCGACTTGCGTGGATGCATGGATTTTCCTATGCTCCATGCTACTTGTGCAGATGCGGTATGAGCTTGTCCATCTAGCGAGCCTCTGGGTATGAGCTTGTCCATTTAGCGTGCCTCTGCCTTGGTTGGCTCGACTTCGTTTCATTTCACCCCGCTCCACTTGTTTCTAAGGATGGTTGTTTTCAAATTTTCGGGCTGGATCGGACCCTTGTTTTTTGTTTTTGTTATTTTCGTTTCTTTTTTCTCCGAGCAGTTTTGCGATTGGGCCATGTCGATTCGATTTTTTTCATATCGGACCATGCCTTGGAGCTCGATTCTTCCAGATGGCGGGAGGCGACTTCAAGTCACAGAGTGGAGATGGCCACTCGACAACAAACAGACGGCTATGGTGGCAATCTTTTCCTGTCTTTTCATTCCCCCTGATGATAGATTTCGCTTAGAGGCCTTGCTTGCTAATTCTTTTGATCACTCTTTTCGCCCTTTGAGTTGCAATTTTACGTTCTCGGAGAGTCTATAGGAGCATTGCTCTACATAAAGCTCAGATTAGAACATGCAATATCTTATATAATATCGTCGATTTGCGTAGCGAATCGGCATTCTTGCTCAAGACGAGCATGCATGCATGCATTGCATGCGTTTTGGGCCGTTCGTCAGGTTGGGCGTTTGCTACTTATTGCAGAGTTCTTCATCGGCATTTCATCGGCGCTTTCCTCTTCTCTCGGCCGAGGCCTTATTCTCTTTGAACCCACCCTCCCCCCTCCCCTTCTTTGTTTACTATATTTTGTACAAGTTCTTTTATCATGTTTTTCCACCCGATTGGGTGATGCTTTTCCACCCACGGGTGATGCTATTCTTTGGTATGTTTCTCGTTCGTTGTTGGTGATGTGCGGTGCTGTTGGCGAAAGTGCCATCCGCTTTGACTTCTCCATGCGCGGTTTTTGAAGCGATTCTATGCCTTACGTTTGTCTAAGCCTCTTGCCGAAGGCTTATCACTAGGGTTTTTCCTCGAAAACCCGAAAAGGGCGGGTTTTTAATCCCGGTGATAAGCTTTCTACGCAGTACATCAACCACTCATCTATTAGCATTGTATTTGTTTTGGGGTCCAAATGTTATAATTGGATTTTCCTTTAT
Organism: Isoetes taiwanensis; assembly: GCA_021234155.1. Classification (NCBI taxonomy): domain Eukaryota; kingdom Viridiplantae; phylum Streptophyta; class Lycopodiopsida; order Isoetales; family Isoetaceae; genus Isoetes; species Isoetes taiwanensis. The sequence goes on along the minus strand of JAJEKV010000199.1, from coordinate 71,406 downwards.
TTTTCGTGGGTAGTTCGCGATGTGCGCGTATCCAATCATCCCACCATTGTAGAAATCTGAGATGAATATCATGAATTATTGATTTATTGGGCTTCGGATTACAACATGCAATCTCCCTCAGATTATTGTTTTCCCACTATCGGCGGGTTGGTTTTCCTTCTCTCAATTGGATATTTTGAGCATGCCCAAGGAGCATGCAACATCTATTTCGCTTCCCAAGATGAATGCATGCAAGCGGGGATTGGTGTTTCTCCCTGATTTCGCCTCAATTCGTCAGAGCCCGCCGGGTACAAAGAATCTTCCCAACCGGGTATGTAAGTTGGATTTGTCGAAGACATTGGATTACGTCGGCAATACCATTTATCTCACGAAGTCCTAAAGAAGAAATTAGACACGATCTTCTCTCTTTAATCTCCACGCTTTTTTGTCAATGCGTTTCCAATCAGCCGGGTCTAGTCGGTCCCATGTTGCTCCATTTTCTCTCCGGTGTTGTTCACGTGCACTGCACATGCGCGATGTATAAGTATTTTACATTATCATACCGTAGCGTTACCTTGGTCGGTTTTTAACGTCACCAGAAAAAAATCGATGACGTTAAAAGAGTTGTTACCAGTGCCTATAAAATAACGTCATCGTTTGCCTTTAAAATGCCCGTGCTTGTGTTGAAAACTCCAAAATTTAAAACAAAAACATTTCATTTTTCATTCCAGTGCGTCTGGGTACCTCAGGTGCGGTATGCTAAGTATCGTGAAAGGTCACCCGTGCGACGGGCCGCACCTTAGTCCGGTCTTCTTTGCTTCTCCCAATTGGCCGATTCTTTGTCTTTTGGGATATCAACCTGGTGATTGACCTTACGTGGGATGCTCTTACGATCTCTGTTGAAATCTCTGGTTCTTAATGCGGCCGCGCCTTGGGGGCGGGCAGTTGCCAATCGCTCATCTGCCTCTATTCCCTATTCCCTGATCGGCTTTGCCTTTTCGATGGGCTTTAATTGGCCCAGCCCATATCAACAGGCCACATCCCCATTCTTATTTAACCTTGAACGCACAATCGTGCAACACTTTTGTTTTAGTTGGCCAGTTTTAGACCGCCCATTTACCGGAGCTTCTCCTTCCCATGACGAATCTGCTCCTTCTCACAACGAATCTGCTCCATCGAATTCGCTTCATCCTGAGTGACTATGCTTCGATATGTTTGAATATTTTCAAGGGCAATATTCTGCATGGTGTTGTAGCTTTGGACCCTGTAAGTATCCTGTATGTTTCTCTTTTTCCGGATTTCCCACAGAAAGATTTGAAATTTGTTTTGTTAACTTGTTTCGCGTTTGTATGTTCCAATGTGGAACTTGTTTCGTGGCTCTGGGTTCGTCCATATCTCTTAGCCTTTTATGTTTCCTTAGCTCACAATTTTTATTTTGTTCAAGTCGTTTTATGTTTTAGTTAGCTGCCTACATAATTATTTTCAACCATTGTTCATGGGGATTGGGTTTGGTATTTGCTTTTAATTATGGGTTTGGCATCTTATTCTTCTCATTTGTGCTTACTGGGACTTTTGACTCTACGATATGCATGATCATTTGCCTATATTCATTGGATCATCTCATTTATCTGGCGTTTGTTCCTCTTTTCAACATATTTTCTCCATCGGTTACTATTTGTCTTATGCTCCCTATTTTACTTATCATGGCCTTTTCATAGCCTTTGATTTTTATAATGGTTACATAGGTTATCTTATGCCCCCTTTACATATACCATCGGAGGGAATTACGAGTCACATTTACATTATATTTTCTATCATTTGGGTGTCCCTTTTCTTCCTATGGGGGGTTCTTGATTGTTATGTTTTTCTCATGTCTTATTCATAATTGCATTAGAATATGAAGCATCTAGGGGTTTTTGTTTTAGGGGGTGGTTTTTCCCTCCCATGTTATCTCTTTCGTATGTTATCTTTTCCAAGTTGCTGAACATCTAGTTTTTATATATGTGACATTATCCTTTGAATTTGAGGCTTTTTCATGGTTGTTTTCGGATTTTTTCTTCTTTGCACTTGTGTTTTTATCGTGGATTCGATGCACCATACTATTTAAATGGGTCTATGCTCTCCTCGCGCGGTTTTTCTCTTGTTTATGTTCTGGCTCACTTTTTACCTCGTTTTCGTCTTGTGGTCGTTTACTTGGGATGTTGTCTTGTTTTCATAATTCTATCGTGCGCCTCTCTTGGTTTATTATCTTTTGTTGCCTATAGATTTGTGGCCACCATCTTCGGTTGTGCATTTGTCTTTTTCCATTGATGCATTCCATTTCCATGATAGGTTGCGATGGCCTCAATTATCTCTTGTTATTTCTCCCATGTGACATGTATCTCTTTTTAGATTTCCCCGGGTGGTTTTAGGTTTTATCTTTTGCACTTGTGTTTGTATCTTATGTGTGATGCACTACACTTTCGGCGTGGTATATCACGTTATTCGGTGGTATTATCTTCTACATTCCATAGTTGTTGGGTTTTATTTTTTGCACTTGTGGTTTATCTTGTTTTTTGATGCACCGCACTCTTCTACAGTTGTCTGGGTTATTTCAGTTGATTTTCTTGTTTATGTTCTGGCCCGCATTTTTACTTTAGTTTCTTTTCTTCTGGGCCTATGTGTTGTTTCTTCTGGCCGTATATTGTTTTTCTATTTTATATCTTTTGCATTCTCATGGTTTCATTCTTTTTATTGCCCCGAGATTTATTCACCACATTTGCCGGTTGCACTTTGTCTTTTATGTCTGTTGCCGGGTTGTTTAAATATTGTTACCTGACTTGTGTATGCCATCTTAGTTATTTTCAATATTGCTACATGGCTTGTGTTCCAAGTATTCCATATGTTGGGGGTTTTTTGCTTAGGGTCATGTCGATGCTTGTTGTTCACATATTTACTATGGTAAGTTCCTTTGTAGTATTCTTTTACGATTTTTATTTTTGATGGTTCTTATTAGTGCTATACCTGGTTCTCTTCTTGTTTTCGCAAAGTCATCAATTTAATTGCCTCATCATTTATGCATCTAGAGTTGCCTTTGACATTGCTAGACATAATGGGATCTACTCTTTGACGGTTTCTTGTCTTAGAATACGGGCAATGGAAACATTTTTTGTATCATATGGTGGTTCCTTCATTTTGCTTAGATACATGCATTTTTTCTATGTGCTAGATGATTTTTATTCTATTGATTTTTTTATGGGCTATGGCTCCTCCGTTTTGCTTAGATACATGCATTTTATGTGTTCGATGATTTTTCTTCTATTGGTTCTTTATGGGCTTTAGGTTGGTGGACCGATATCTCTGCCACTTTTTCATCACGTGGTGGCTTACTCAATTTTATCTAGATACATGAATGTGGGTATTTTCCATTTCTATAGGGGGATTGGTTATTTATCATGAATCGACTCTTTTGGACTGTGTACATATGTCCCTGATAGAAACAATGTAGAGCCAATGTAGAGACAATGTAGAGATAATGTTGATGTCCCTTAGTGATCTTATGACCCTCGTTGCTAGGGGCTACCGAGTCCTATTTGGCACCTTGTCGTTTGGCGTTGTGTTCTTGCCATTGTTCTTTTCACTTTTCGGTTTTCTGGCCTTAGTCTTACACGTCATTTGTATTTGTGTTATTTAGCTTTTTCTGGATACGCCGCATGTTGCGTTTGGCACTTCCTTATACTCATTTAACCTTTCACATTCTTCTCTTTGCCATGTTTTTTATGCTTTGTCATGTTTTTGCATTTTATGACCTCTTTTTGCACCATATTTATCCTTTTGAAGCCTATTCACCTCATTGGTTTAAACTTCATGTCGTATTTTCATTCTTTTCCTTGATTTTTAGTTATGGGGAGCTTCGGCCCATTATTCTCGCCCCCGCTCACTCGATCATTTTTCCCCGCTTTATGTCGGTATATAACTGATGTGGTTTTGGGGATTATAGCATTGTTCATGTTGTTATTAAAAGCGATCGTGTTTTACATTTTTTCTAGCCGTTGGGCTCTTTTGTCTCCGGTTATTTTCTTGTTGATTTGTTCATTGGCTTGCATTCCTCTCTTCTCGTATTTATCCTTGGGCTTAAAACATAACTTTATTGTCTTTTTGGGGACTTCATTTTGTAGCTCTATCATTATGCATTTGTGCTACCCTTATACATCATATTTGCTATTTAGCTATATTTGGACACAAATTTACATTTTATCATGTGTTTTCTTCCACCCACTGGGTGATGCTTTTCTCCACCCTGTGATGCTATCCTCTTTTTTCATGATTTTTTTTTCTCATTTCTAATCGCTCACATCAATTTGGGTGCTTGTAGTTTTGCGCTTTCTTTGCTTCACCATTATGCACATTCTTGTTCTCCTTAATCGTTAATGGGTGCCTTCTACATGTTCCCATTCTTCTCATCCTCACGGTCGTTGGCACTCATCTTCGTCTCACCCTGCATTTCTGGCGTTTCGTCCCCGACTTCGACACTGGCGGTTTCGCGGTTGGCTGGGCTTATAGTTTATGAAGTTTCGCCTCATTTTTTTTTTTTCGTTGTGCTCCGAATTACCTTTTAGTTTCCTTCTTGACCTTCCTTTTTGCTTTCGGTGCTAGTATGTCTACATTCTCTTCTTCGATCTCATCCCTCGTTTGCCAAAGTTTGTTTTCCTATTGGGGCCTTTATTCATGGCTTTTTGCATATGGTATTTGTCTTCTGACATCACTACACATTTCTCCTATGCTACCTTGAACCCGACCTTGGCATTTTCACTCTCCTCATTATGAACTTCTTTGCTTTAGACTTCTTGTTGTCAACCTCTTTTTTTCTTATTGACATTCCTCGAAGGTGGCTCATTACGTTTGGTGTTTGTCTTGTGTTGATAAGCTTTGAGACGTTGCTTTTTGGTTCACCTTACCACTCTTGATATTCATCTTCCTTTATCACGGTTTATGGTTTGACCTTTTTCCCGAATATTGTGCCGCAGATCGCATTCATATCATTGTGCATTGTATGCGTTAACGTGGTTTGTTTTTTCATCGTCTTGTTGTCGGGGCGCTTCCTTAGATTCGTCATCATGGCGGCGTGCTTTTCTTTTCATTATTTTTTCCCTAATGTCCTTTCTTTTTTTCAGGTCATTGAGCTGATACCGTCCATAGCAGGCGCTTCCGGCTCTTCTTCTTCAGCTTCGTTTTCTCCACCACGGCTCGCTCGCGCTGCTGGTTCTCGTCAACGTGTAGCTTCCAGACTTTTCAGACCCTGGTTTCCTTTCTCCTCCTGCCACTCCAAACGAGACCAATTTGCCCGTGGCCATACGATTTCTTTAGCTCGCTTGCCTTCATTCGTATGCCCCATCACTATCCTTCAGCGCCTAATTTCTACCGGTTCCTATCCTCTCTTCGATCCTCCGTCCGTGCCCCTCTTTTTTCGCTCCTCTCCTTTCTCTCTGCGTCCTTTATCCTATCCATTTGCTTCGGGGTGGTGGCGAGTATCTTCTTGCTATCGGCTTCACGGAGGTTTCGCGGACGACTAGGCTTATAGTTGAGGAAGTCCTTTGGTAGTCGGCGGTTTTGTGTGTCTCTCGCGAGTCCCTTCCCGAAATCCCATCGATCCGAGCCATCGGATCGCCATTCTCGAAGGAAGGGGCGGCTATATTTTTCCATTTTCATTTTGGCTCGGTTATCGGCGTCTTCTCACATGGCAGGCTCTTCTTCTCCTCTCGTGGCTTCCCTCCCTTCCCCTGCCGGCGGTTGGCGCATGAGTCTTTTTTTTCATTTGTATTTTTTTGTTGTTCATGCCTCTTTGTTGTTCTCCACCTGTGAGTGTTGCTCTTCTTATGTTTCTGTTCCATCGCCCTGCTATTCTTATGTTTCTGTTCCATTGCCCTCTTGTTGTGTTGTTCTCCACCTACAGGTGATGCTGTTTATTTCCACCTCGAGGGTGATGCATATTTTTACATAATAGTTCTCTACCCGCTGGGTGATGCTTTATGCTGTTTATTTCCACCTCGAGGGTGATGCATGTTGTTACATAATGGTTCTCCACCTGCTGGGTGATATGGGTAGTATGGATAGCATAGGTGGTATCCGACGCATGACATTGCATGCATGTCCTGAAATATGTTGACATAATACATTTGAGGATGATGTTGCATGTTATTATTACTTGGAGTGTCCCATTCAAGTTTTTATGCAGCTATTTCAAGTTGGCAATTCCTTATTCAAGTTGACAATTTCTTATTCGTTAGTACAAGACGTCCTCTAGGACTTAGAGGTTCAGGTAAGAAAGCAACTCCCTGAGCAGAAGCTGTTGCCTAAATTTGTCATAGATGAAGACTAAGGTGCATATTGTGCATCGATATTTTTTCCATAAGGTTGAAAATCTATATATTTTGTTTGGCAGTCTTTGTTAATGGATTTGTCTGTAAAATCACTTTGTCGAAGGGTTTTTTAGTGTGTATGTTCTAGCTGCTCCAGGGTTTGCCCGAGATCTGATTTTTATGATGGATGTACGAGATGAGGACTTTTGCCATATACTTCTTTCCAAGCCAAGCCCATACTGAGAATCATTTATTGCCTCTTTTTTTCATGTTCATCTGATTCTCAATCCAAAATAACGGGCAAATTTGGATTTGTAGAATTGGGATTTGTTATTTTCACACGATATGCAATACAAGGTTCGAAATCTTCTCATCTCCATCTCATCACATCTCCTATTCTTCATCTAATCCTTGATGGGTTTAGGCTTCTAAAGTACTACGGAAATAGATTTGAGCTGTATCTCTATTAGATAGAAACTGTTGCATTTCTACGATGGAATGTAGTTGTATTATCTAAGCAACTCAAATTATAATTATGCCAAGTATCTATTCTCTCACTCCTTTAGGACCACATAGTGAGAGATATATGCAGTGCAATTGAGATTTTCAGTTTAGTTTGTTAATTACTAGAATGCTGCGATTGGTTGACAAGAAGCACAAAATGAGGCAGCGGGGTGAAATGCTCAGAGTAAATTTGATGTTGAGCTTGCAGAACTTCCAAGCGCTTTGCCAAGGAGACATATGGAACAAGTTCTGCATTTAGCAGGTGAGGCAGGGGCCCTACATTTTAGCACTATCATGGTAATATCTATAGTTGCTGAAAAAAATACAGGTTATTGGTAAAAAGTCACATGCCAATTGCCCAATTTGCCTAAGAATTGTAGTACATCTTAACGTTGTTATAACCATAACAGAGATGCATATAGTTGTTGATTGATGTTATTACTATCTTCAGCTTTCACTAGCAATCCTCTGGTTTAAGCTCAAGTCATTATATATAGTATTCTGAATTAGAATCCCAACTACAGGTCAGTAGTGTAAAAGTCACATCTTATAGATTCTTCTTCCTCTTAATATAACAGTTGGAACTAGGAAAGGTATGTCTAGGCCACATATAGAAACAAGTTCTTTTTTTAGTTCTGCCTAGCTGTGTTTTATTCAGTCATTGAAATTTTCCAACTTTATGTTCACAATGCAGATTGAGATTGGGCAAATCCAAAGGTCAAATTATAGACATTCATTTCAGTGACAGATAAACAGGATTTACAAGCCACAGACGCCTTCACTTTGGCTGGCTGAGCTATTGTGGACGATATCCTGTCAGTTTCCACATATAATATCAATTGGTAAGATAAGATGTCCGCATTCCAAGCAAACAACAAAACAAGTGTATATTATATTTCGCATCTGGTTCACTTGCAATTTGTTCATTATTTGTATGTATTTCATGGCTTCATTCTTGAATAAGGATCTCTTTTAGCCAGCGATGTAGACAATACCTATTGCCCAGCATCTACTTGAGGTGACAAATTACAGAGCCAAATGTGGATCTACATGGATTTAAATGGATTTAATAAAACTAGACTTCTTTTGGTTTTGCCACCTTTAGTTATGGAACTTCAACTAATGTTTGAAGCTATTTCCCATTTGTTTTGGACAAAAAGTTTTGCAACACAAACCATTAACATCCAACATATAAAAATTAAATCCCCCAACACATAACAACCAACATATAACACCCATTGACATTAACAACCAACACATAACTACCATTGACATTAATTAACACAACCATTGGGTCCAACACATTTAAATTAAAATTCCCCTTAAACCCCCTTTGGTTTGGGTGCATATTCACACGGGGGGTGACTCCGGGCAATGACAACGAGTTTGTTGGATAGGCATATTCACCCCTTATTCCTTAATCTACACCGTACGTAAAGTTCCTCGTTTGTGGGGTATGCAAGTACAAAATTTGCTATACTGTATAACAAGATTCGCAAAATACTATAAGATTTCAAGCGGAATACTATATGGTGTTGACTTCGTACGTGCAAAATACAATTATGAGGCTCTCGCTGCCCTACGTCACCCCCTGTGTGAATATGCACCCAAACCAAAGGGGGTTTAAGGGGAATTTTAATTTAAATGTGTTGGACCCAATGGTTGTGTTAATTAATGTCAATGGTAGTTATGTGTTGGTTGTTAATGTCAATGGTTGTTATATGTTTTTTTTTTTGTTGAAGGACGTCAGACTTTATTCAATCAAAGAGTCAAATATAAGTATAAATGCAGAGACAGGAATAAAATCTCAGCGGATAAGCAGAGACCCACCGAAAGTGAAGCAACACCTAAGCATAAGAGTGCACATCCAAATACTCCTCAAAAATCAATCGCTTCTTAGAGGGCAAGTGAAGAACAGTGATACTGACTTTACAATGTAACCTTGAGCTTCTTGGAGAACACGATTATCCGCCACATCCGCACCTTTGAAGATTACCAATCTTCGTCTTTTCTAGATAGTCCAAAGCAACCATCCTGGCCATAGGATGAAAAGCCCGGCCTTGTAACTCGTCCGTGTACTTGGGTAAATTGCCAAAAGCGGGTTGTTGACTTGTTAGTGAAACCCTGAAAAAGGGAAAACAACCAGTCCCATACCGTCTAAGGTGTTCACACATGAAAAAGCAATGCTCAATGGTCACCGGATCCACGCCGCAAACCGGACACCCGATTTGATATTCTAGGGTTAAACTTATGGACAAGCACATTAACCCGCAGACACCTATGAAGAATCTACCACCAAAGAACTGCCACATTAGGATGAAGTAGCTTGTCCCATGCCCAAGACCACACCTTCTGCCATTGAAGAGGAGGAAGTTGAAGAGGAATATCAGTATCAAGCAACAACTGATACATAGAGTTCACAAGTTAGCACTCCTTAATTTCTTCATGACAAACCCATACCAAAATATCTTCTTGGTCTGTAGAAAATCAGCAACTTTTGCCAAAGGACTCTATCCCATCGCCCCAATAGAAACTTTAACTGAAAAGCCTCCCATGTCAGCAACTGGCCTGAGTCATACCATGCTGCAATAGTTAAGATTCCAGCACTTTTCCAACGTCTTTGAGTCAATGGGTGCACTGTAAAGCAAAGTGGTTGATTGTCTACCAGAGGGATCCACCAACAAGGTGCAGTCAAACGTACACAAGCGGTTGGACCGATGTGAAATAAAGTTTTGATCAGGTGCCGAGAATCTAACAATCCCTTTAAGAATGGAGAAGCATTATGATAAGGCCGCAACTCATAAAATAAACTCCATGGAAGAAACGGTTTGAGTGTGACTTTACCAAAAGGATACAAGAGGGTAAGAGCACGTGCAATAAGCCGTAACCGGGAGAATCATCCTTACCTACTGAAGCCGCCAAATGAATTTTGAGATCATAACCTTACTCTGCAAAGGGAAATCATCATGCCCAAACCTCCAGCCAGACTTAGGTTTTATACACTTAGACCATGCAACCTTCACCACCGCCCTGCTTCATTTCCACCCCCCATAAAAAGTTTCTAACTACACCCACAATCTTCTGAAACTTTGAGTGGGAAGCAAGAATGGCGGAAGCCATATAGACATGTGTGTTGCTTAAGACATGCTTAGCAACCATTACCCTTCGGGCATAGATAGCTTAGCCGTATCCCACCAAAAAAAGGTGCCTCCGCAACCCCTCGATTATAACATTCCAAGCATCAAGTTGAAACATGAATACCTTTGGGATACCAAGAAGCTTGGTTGCCTTCCCATGAGGCAACACCTTCGGGGGTAAGCAAGAACACATGGTGGGACTTCATCATCTAGAGTCCACGAAGCGAACACTTTTGCCAACCGACCAAAACTCCGGAGGCTAAGGAAAATGTGTCAAGCGTAAGCTTTGCATTTTGGAGATTATCGGCATCTGCTTTCAAAAATAGAAAGGTATCATCTCACATCTTGATTAATAATTTCTTGAGAGCCATTTTCCATAGGAAGACCCCTGATCACATCATCCTCGGCAGCACTAGAAAATAATTGTGAAAGCACCTCTGCCACTATTGTAAAAAGCAATGGAGCCAAGGGACAACCTTGACGAACTCCTCTACCAACAGAAAAGACAACAGATGGCTCTCCCGAAGAGTCTTGTAGATCTTCTTTGAAGTATGCAACTTCATAACATCTCTTGTGAATGGGATACCAAACCTAAAGCCAATAAACACTTCTCTAAAAACCCCAATCCACAATTGTCATATGCCTTGGCAAAGTCAAGTTTGAGATACACAATACGATGGGCCTTTAGCCTTGCCCAATACATACCTTCATAGGCCGCTGCAACATTATCAAGAATACACCTTCCAGGCAAGAACCCAGTTTGGGTGGACGAAATTGACTCAACAAGAACAACACACAACTTCTCTGCCGGAGCTTTCGCAAAAATCTTATACACTGTAGAAAGCAATGTTATAGGACGCCAATCCGAAATGGTCTTGGGCTCTTTACACTTGGGAATGTTAGTTGTTATGTGTTGGGGGATTTAATTTTTATATGTTGGATGTTAATGGTTTGTGTTGCAAAAATTTTTTTTTGGCCCCTTCGAGGCTTTAGGGACGTCACACCCCCCTCCCACCCCCCGGTGTGACAAAAATTTTAGAATTCAAACCAGAAAAAAACTAGAATTCATTTGAGGCTTTCATCACCTGTAGCTTTTGAATTTCATCACAATAAAACAAATAGAACATAAGTAAAAGTTACCATAAAGATAGAGCAGATTGATCCCATTATTCTGAAAGTCATAAAGTTTGCAACACCCATACACAAACATTTTTCAACTGGAATTTAACAGCAGCCTTTGGTCTCCATGGATTCTTGTGGTGAGAAACCAAAGTGGGAAACTTTTCTGCTTGTTAGCCCAAGGACCTAGAAGCCTCAAAATCTAAAAATGCATGGTAATTTTTTGCAAGCTTCATTCGGAATGAGCCTTAAAACAATATCTAATAGCGCAATCTTGTATTAATCAGCTGGTAGGATGTGAAAGCCTACCAAACCCGGCCGGAAAATTGCTGTTTTAGCATAGATAACTTAACCAAACATATCCATATCATACACTATCAAAAAGATCTCGGAGAGAGCTTTCCAACGCAATACAAATCATCTCAAACAGAGCTCTGAATCAAAAGTTATGATAAGAAATGTGTTGCCGGCGGGGAAACTGCACTACATGCGCCCTTCAAGCCCTTCATGTGCCCATTATGCACCACACGCACAAAAAGAAGGCTTTTGTTGTGAGCCATTGGTTGTTGACCATTATGCACCACATGCACAAAAAAGGGCTTTTGTTGTGAGCCATTGGTTGTTGACCATTATGCACCACACGCACAAAAAAGGGGCTTTTGTTGTGAGCCATTGGTTGTTGCCCATTGAAAAAAAAAAGGCTAAAATCAATGGCTCAAAAATGCTGCACTCTAGATGTACGCATTAGTACATCCATTTGAATACATCACGAAATCATAGGAAAACCTTAGTGAAAAGCGTACAAAAACACAAAGAAAACCCCCTGTTATTATGCTACATATATGTATAGAAATGTAGTATGTAATTTTATAAAATTAATATGTATAAAAATGTAGTATATAATTTTATAAAATTCATTAGTAAGAGAAACACTACGTGGGCACATTTAACTACATAATAATTATCATTAATGAACATATTGGTAATATCGTTCTTCCCTTTATGCAACATTACATCTCACCAAGGGCATAAATACAACACCCCATGTTTGTTGCACACAACTACGAAAGCTAATATAGCACTTTAACTATTTTAATGCACCCATTCAAATATCAATAGCCCTTGCTAACTCTAATATAACATGTTACCAAAGCACCATAACTAGTCTAGTATCAAATTCAAAATATTGGTCGTCATATAAGTAGTAACTTGTCTAACTTGTCGAAGGTGGTATTTTCAATTCTTGTTTCTAATTTTATTCCTTGTTTTCTGGAATGATTTAAATTCTATAGTTTTTTCTATTGATTTAAGTTGGTTTTAGGTGTCAAAGTAATAAACATGACTTTCTGTCATTTTATTGTCACTTGGGAGAGAGAGCAAGGTTGTCTTCATGATACGCTGGTTATTCTCACAGGCCATAAGAGATTAGCTACTTTGAAAAACTATGACCACAGTGGCAAATTAGATATGATGGTCATGCAAGCTAGCTTAATGCCTGGAGAAAATTGTTCCTATGATCAGATCTTAGAAATTGTTCCTATGATCAGATCTTAGATGAAACGAAGAAGAGTTAAGCATAAATAATTTGTTCTTATTTTTGTTCTATCTCTTTCTTCTCCTTGACCCTGATGTTGCTTTTTTATTGTAGAAACTCGAAATAATTTGAGGACAGCTTCTTCCGCTAAAGAAGAAGTCATGGGGGGCAGTATACATGTGGCATCAAATGTTCATACAACATCAACTATACCCGTGGCATCAAATGTTCATACAGCATCAAATGTTCAATACGACATCAAACATCATCAGACAATCTATTTTGCAACAGAAGCATTAGCCACATCATCTGTACAACCTATTTTTCCATCAATTGACAATGTGTGCAATTCAAAAGCTCTTCGATCTATACATCAAATAGGCAATCAACTACAATGCTGATTTCTACAAATGTAACTTCCCAACATGCATTTAGTTTTTAGTTTTTTTAGTTTTGTAGGTGTCCGAGTTCGAGACCGCCCAGAATCGCACTCGGTACTGTTGGGAGTCAAATCCCAACAGACGCAATGTAAGGTGGTTGGGGGCAGGGCCCAACCGAGCAATGTAGTGTGGTGTATGGTCACATGTCCAGTTGGATGCTGCCTAGTGGCGTGACGTTAAAACTACTATCTATCTATCTATCTCTCTATCTTATTTCTTTTAGTTTTGTAGATGTTTTATTTCGTTGATGAGGTTTTAATATTGTGTCTTTCTTTCATAGCATCATTTAAATGAAGAGACTTCTGGATGTTTAAGGAGATACCAATGATATGTTTCTGCGACAATAGATTTTTGTTGCAATATCTCTGCAATGATTTTGTAATTTGATGGTAATTTTATACAATTTTTTGTAATTGATTTCTGTAACTGTGATTGAATTTGTTCTATAAAATATGGAGGATCTATTGTGGTGTAACAAACGTTATGAACTGATATTATGAGCTTATGTTATACCATAACAAGCATGTTATGGCCATAACAAATAATGTTACTGGATTTAGCATTTTCAAATGGATGGCTTAGATTAAAACCTAGGCTTAAAGGACAAAGACGTTGACAGGCGAGCAGGGGTGTTTATCCCCTTTAACCATGGAGGCAAGGTTCCTTGTCCATAGCTGGGTTATTAAAGTTTCCACAGGCTGTAACTCGATTATCAGAGGTTCAACAGATTATGGCTCGATTATCAGAGGTTCAAAGATGCTCTCAGCCCGGATTAACAGCATCCGAAGCTGAATCCAAGCTGATTCATAGCTATAACTAGAAAGACCAAAGGTTATACCGAGAAGGACTATGTTCACGAGGGCTATGTAGCCAATGTTGGATCTGCGCTTCGCATTCGCAGAAAGGAGTCTAATTCAGAAAGGAGTCTAATTCAGGGATTGACACGCCTATGATAATGGATCAAGGCATTCTAATGATATAATATGCTAGATCGTCCAACAAAATCAAGACTCTCCAATTCCGAGGCTTTCGAGCTGAATCATCAACTCCAAACGATGTGCACGGCATTAAAAAATAACTCAGATCACAATCGCATAAAAATAGTTCCAAAGGTAGACAAAAGTGCTCAGAGATGTTTTCAAGCCATATATTGCTGAAAAACTATCTAAAACATAGCTTTAGAAGCCATTCTTGCCAAAAATTCCTTAGTCAGATTAATTTCTACTAGGTGTATAAAGTATAACCCTGCAGCAACTAGTAGCCACCATGAAAGCTAACCAGGTTATAATTTTTCAACCGAAACCTGACTTGTGCATATCATGCACAAGTTTTACCGATACTGCAATATACAATATAGAAAGTTTAAATTTTTGACAGATGTACAAGCAATTTGCTAGGGTAATACCTTAATAAAACCGATATCCTTTGAGTAGCTGCGGAAGCACTGACGGCAACACATGAGGCCATATTTCCGAATCAGGCCATGAACATTGCCGCAGACGCGGCTACAAGAAAAACGAAGGAAATAAAAGGTCAGCCATGCTTATACTACAAAGAAACAGAAACTATTGTAACATACCAGGCGCGAGCTCCAGCGCCATACTTCTTGGGGTGAGAATCCCAAACATTCGCGTGACCCATTGTCGGAATGCAACCCTAGTTCCTCCTCCGAGACGCCTTAAACCCTAACCCTAACTTGTGCTCGAATTTGAAGGTCTACCTTTCGCGTGCCAGGAAGCCCATAAAATAATTAAAATAGTAATATGCCTTTCCTGTAAAGTCCATTTATGGGACTTTCCTCTGTGGAAACTTGCCGACGCGCGGCAACGTGGAGGCAGGTTGACACAGCGGGGAAGTCCCATAAATGGACTTCCCTGTAACGTGGAAATCGGTTAGGAGACACTCTGCAGCTCGGAATGGCCTGGAATGCAAGTAGAAAGCTTCGAAGTGCATAAAATTTGTGGTAAATTTTGGTTACAGAAGTGCATCGCCGGAACGTAGAGTCTCTTAAGCTTCCTGGTTTGAAACAGGGCCAAAAAGTGCCACATGGCACGATATAAGTGGACGATGGGGCAGAGTGGCTCCTAACCGGTTTTTACGTATAGCCGGAAGAGGCCCGCCGAAAAGGAATAGATAATTCCAAAAACAAATTTTACTTTGCATTCCTGCCCGTAAAATAAGATAAAGCTAATCCGAAATGGCTTCCATGTGCATGCCGAAAGGGAACGCAGAAAATATAAATAATTCCAAAAGTTTTTTTGTTTGGAATAATCTTAGAGATATACGGACTGTAATATTCCTGGGTTAGAAATTTACCACGTGGCATGTCGCGATTGAAGGGAAAAGGCAGAATGTTTCTAACTGTCTTCCACGTTACATCAAGGCAAGTGGGTCTGCATTCTTGCCTGGTACTCCGATCATTCTTGTCAAGAATGAAAAGTGAGTCCACAAAACCTGTAGAATCCGGTTCTTTGTAGAACAAAGACAATCTACATGCCTTTTCTGGCATGCGTCGCCCTGTTTCCATGCCAGGAAAGGCATGTAGATTGCCTTTCTTGTATACGTGCCATGGCTATGCCCTCGTTGCCTCTTCTCCTCTGGGTTTGGCTCTGACCTTTTGTGTTGTTGCGTGACACAAAGAAGAGCTTTGTTTGTGTTCTCAATCCTTCCCCTTATGTTGTCGCAGATATTCACTTCAATGCAACTCAGTCAGGCCACAGTTCTCATGTTTTGTTCAGTTCTGCAGAACCACTAAGCCATGGCCCAGCTTAGCTACTGCCTCTATTTTTTGCTGCTCATCTTCGTTATTTTTCTTCTTCTATCTGCCCAGTTTGGATGTTGCTTTACTCCGCTCGTATCTTTTTTTGCTAATCCTATTTAGGCCATTTCTTTTGATGTTTGGTTTATTGGCTAGTCCATTGGGTTAGCAACTAAGAGATCTTGTGTTCAAGTCTCTGGGGTCCATCATATGTCCTCATGGACGCTGCCAATGTGGCATGTCGTAAAAATACTATCTATCTATCTACTTCAACTCAGGAGTCCATGGCTCAACTTGCTCTAATTCTATTCATTATTTTTTCTTATGCTACAACCACCAGTTATGGCCTCGTCTTTTTCTTATCCCTCTGAATTTGTTGATCAAAGACCCTGGCGAAGTCCTACTTCTGCAGCTGCAGCGTTTACCAATCCCCAAACATATTCACCATCGCTCGGCATTTTTGCTTTGTTTTCCTGAGCAGCAGCTATGTTCTCATTATTGGAGTCTACTGCTATACCACAGAAGGACAAGTCTCAGAAAGGGCATTTCAAGCGGGCTCATCAGCGACAAAGGCATGTTTCCAGGTGCATTTTTTATTGTGGCTGCCTCTGATCATCTGTAAAGGGCATGCATCTATACATTTATAAACGAAGTTACAATGCTGCAATGATTATAGGAATGCTTTCTCGATAGTTTATCCAGAAGAAAGAATAAAACTTGGGACTTTAGTTAACTAAAATCTGGTATTTCTCTCGTTTAGGTTTCAGAGAGCAGCTGATTACCTATCTGACAATGATATTTCTCAATGTGTAAGGATAATATTGCAGTGTAAACGGCTTGAGACATTCTATCTAGATACCTTAAGCAGAGATACCCTTAGACCCTATAGGCATTGATGGCAATGATTTCTTCTTGAAATTCTTTGAATAATTTATGACAATTTATGAGATTGTTATTTATGAAGGAATATGGAATATATGGAATAACACAATTCAGTTATAACAACTTCAGTAGGAGATTTTCTTAGAAGGCAAATCCAACAGCTCGAAATTGTATTTGTGCTTTTACAGACTTTTAGTTAAAGTTCAACGTTTATGCTGATATGACAAGGTATGTTTTTTATTCATATGGCTGAAAAGTTTTCTTTGCACAGACTGATAAATATCTCATTGGCAGGAGCTAGCTTGAAGCCACCATTGAGGATGGGAATAGGACTGAGATAGGTCGTATAATTGCAACTACAATTGACAGTCGTAATGGCCAACCAACATAGGTCTTCTGGCTTACTACAGATATCATATGTTAACATTTGAATTAAGCATCCTAACAGCATCTTTTTGCTTTCATACAATTGGTTACATTGCAGAGAGTGTTGTGGATACTAGTTGGAGTTGTTTTCCAAGTATTGCTCCATTGCATTTTTATTGGTTGTAGATGTGCATTGAAAAATTGCAGGCAAACCGTAGCCATTAAAAAGGTTCTACAAGATAAGGAAGGAAGGAAGGAAGGAAAGAGATATAAAATTCGTGAATTACAAATAATGTGCTTCATTCTCCATCCCAACATTGTTGCATTGAAGCACTGCTTCTTTTCTACCACTGATAAAGACGAACTTTACCTAAATTTGGTTCTGGAATTTGTGTCTAAGAGAGGACAGTTTACCGCATAGCCAAGCATCACAATAGAATGAGCCAATGAATGCCTCTTATACATGTCAAGCTTTACACTTATCATGTATGGCACCTTATGAATTTAATTGGTCATTTGCCATCGAGATATCAAGCCTCAAAATTTTCTGGTATTCATAATTTGCTTGTTATTGTGGTTATCATTTTTTACTATGTGATCACTTATGTCAAATGATTTTTTTTTTTTTTTTTTTTTCCAGTTTTCAGATGAATCCACATACATCAACTAAAGCTATGTGCTTTTGGAAGTGCGCAGATTCTGATATGGTCTATCATCGTGCTTATACGTCCATTTATTCATAATGTGCTGGTCTTTTCTGCATCTTATCACATCCATAAGATTATCGGGTTCCTTTCTATTTCTTCCCTTTACAATTCCATATTGCCATCTGTGATCTGATACCAAATCCGCATTTGGAGCTCAATATAGATGATAACTCGGCCATCTCAATAAATTGTCTATTTAGTTTGCAAATGGCTATTGTTAGTGCCTATTTAGACACTAACAAATGGACTGCAAACTAAATAGACATTGTTAGTGTCTATATAGATGATAACTCGGCCATCTCAATAAATTGTCTATTTAGTTTGCGTCGCCAAATTGGATATTCCCATTCAGTTTGCAACAACAGTTGGTCAAATCAAGTGAATTTTATCATCCAGAGAGGCACTAGGAGATTTTTCTCACGCGAATAATGTTACTACTTTCTTCTGAAATCAGCTTTTCATATTTTGAATACCAATGCTTTCTTTTTCCTTGAGATGGAAGATTTTATTGTTTAATAAATGCTCATTACTTAGCCATGGTATGCAGATATGCAGCTCCAAGCAGTTCCATCCACAAAGATTATGCATAATACCTTAGATATCTTCCTTCATAGGTACCTTAGAAACATTAGTTGGTGCATAGATACCTTAGTCAGAATATTGAAGGGCTTAATAAAATTGCCTAGCTTTTTGAAAAAGATCATATGTTTCGTGCAACACAGATTGCCTCTAATTACGCACAAATTTGCAACATGCCCATACAAAATGTACTCAGAGCCAATCATTTTACAAAGAACATTTGTTAAAATTGTGACATTGACATCTCAAGAAAAACTATTTGGTCTTGGTTCAACTTTCACGGCAAGCGCTAGTGACAAGGTGGGATTGGTGCAAAGCGAGCATCATCATTAAATCAAACATCTTTAAGAACGTGAATATATGCAAAGTCATGTAATGACACCTAAAAAAGTTATGGGAATAGGGGCATGCGACATACTACTGATAGGGGCAAGCTACATGCTACCTTGACTTAGTTCAACCAACCTGGCAAGAGCTTTAGATACCATGGGCTCTGTCTTACGACATAATCGAAGGCAATACCATCAGCAACCTACGCTCATAGCATATGAATACAACCTAAAACCTTCACTAACCATCAGCAACCTACGCTCACAGCATATGAATACAACCTAAAACCTTCATTAACCATATCGTATAACAATACGAAACTTCAATTGGGATGTTTTTATTTCAACTTCATTCACTTTATCATATTCCAATAATATGCCAAATCCTCACCCATCTCCTCCTCCTCTCTTTTCTCTGTTGAGCTTCTTTCCAATATAGCAGGGTGTCACCCATATCTACAACTTTGGCTCTTTTTGTTATTTTGTAGTGCAATAGAGCTCATTTTTGCACTTGACAAAGTACAATTCTTGAAACTCCTCAGGGTGCACAAGGCGCTGGCTCCGCCAGTGCTAAATTCTTGTATAGTATTATGCATGATGGTGCGTGATTATCTAAATGTAGTATTATGCCTTTCGCACGACAGAAAGTCCATAAACCTTAATCTTTTAAATCCTGTTAGAAATTTTAAAATAAATTTTAGTCTGATTTGTCTTCTGCTGTTCCATTTTATTAGAGCATGAGCCAGCAATTGTATTCGGACTCAACTTAAAGTATAATAACATATCTACATTGGTTGGCTTTTCTTCTCTTCTTTTTGTGTGAATTAGTTGCTATAAATCTAAATGGGAAGAAATAGGAAAAGGAAAGAATGCAAAAGCAAGAAAGCATTATGATTAATGAGGAACACGTTAATTGGCTTGTAAAATTAACCAAGTTGCGTTAGAGATTTATTTAGCTACTCATATACTCATTCACCATTTGAGCTTCAAAATTACTTGAATCTGTCATCCAATGATGTCATTTCCGTGTTCATCTATATAGAACTCTTTCTGGAGCATGAAACGCATTTAAAAGGGAACTTAAGATTTGACTACAAACAAGGTTACATATGCCAACCATTACATTAATCAGACTTAAATTTTACATCTTCAGATATTAAAAAATGGAGCACTGATATATATAGCCAACCATAACAAGGATCATTGTTTCCTTATTAAGCACCACATGTATCCTTCGGTCCATCATTACGAGCAACAGTTAATTGATGCAATGGCTAGAAAGATGCAAGGGTTAACAAGAGCAGTAAATGTGCACAATATGGTAGATATATAACACCATATGCCAGGATCAGGTTCCAGACATTTTTTCCAAAACTTCTGTACGTAGTTTTTTCAAAAAAATGTATTTTGGAAGTATAAAATGTATTTTTCACAATTTCATACCTTGACCAGGAAAAAAATTCTGGCACGGTCGCGTCGTCCACATGGCACAGAAGCGTATAACTTAAAATGCAAGCAACCAATTAAACATGCGGACACTAGATGTCGCGGCTGCAAATTGACAACATGCGGCCGCGGGACGTCAACCGTAGCCGCATAGTGTCCTTTTGCAGAACTGAGTTGTACTTTATGTGCAACTGCATATGTCCTTTTGCGGTCGTGATGTTTGCCTGACAGCTGCATCCATTAGAGACGCGATTGCATAACGCATACACTAGCACCGTATTCGCATTTGTGCAGCATTTGTGTGGCCGCGCTTGTGCAGCAAGCGAATGCGACAACTCTGCGGTATCTGCATTGATTGCAAAGTGCGGCCGCAAGTGCGCATCTCGCGGCTGCTGGCATTCTGTGCAACCTGCAATTTACGGCTGCGCCTATGGTTTCCACGGATGCCACATCCACAAGGTGTCCGCGAACAAACAGAAAAGCGGGTGCCAACTTTGCAGGTGGCGCATCCACAGAAGCAAAAAAATCTTGCAGCCAAAAACAGAAGTCAGTGCGAGACTTCTCGCCATCAATCTCACCTTCATAATCTACGTCGATAAAGCATTCAAGAACAAGTGAAGGAAACACTTGGTATGACAAGCCAAGCATAGACCCCAAGAGACGTTTCATGGCCTATCAGTGGTCAAGACCTGGATGCTCCATAAACTGACTTAGAGTAATCACGGCCTCAGCAATGTCAAGTCTAGTACAGACCATAAGATGCATAAGAGATTCAACAAGACTCATGTAGGATATTTCAGCACCATTGATCTGAGTAATACGATGAGACTCTTTGGAATATAATAGAGGAGTAGAGACAGCAGGTGTACTAACTGTACAATTATGATGTATGTTATACTTAACAAGAATGGACTCAATTGCTTTGTGTTGGGTGCAAGAAAAGAGCTCTTGTTGCATGATTATAATTCCCTTGAACGCCTAAGGAATATTGAGGGGGTCCAAGTCTATCATATGAAATCACAGTATCTCGCATAAGATCAAAACTGTTAGCTGTCAGAATGAGATCATCTATGTAAAGGACCACAATGATGAGGGAACCTGCTACTTTTTTTCGCATAGATATTCCAATCAGCGTGATAGCAGGAAAAACCATCCACTATAAAGAACTCCTGCATAGTGCAATATCATAGATAAGGAGACTGCTTAAGACCATAGATTACCTTGCAAATTTTGCAAACATGATACATGATTCTTTTTGCCTTTACGATGCCTTCAACCAAAAAAAAAAAAAAAAAAAAAAGAGAGAGAGAGAGAGATTTTCTTTGCCTTTCACCACAAAACCATGTGGTTGCTTCATGTAAATGTCCTTATCAATTTCACCATGAAGAAATGTGGACTTTACGTCCATCTAATGGAGTTCAAGACCACATTCTACTGCCAAAGCAAGTACTACTCTCATAGAGGTAAGTCTGGCTACAAGGGCAAAATTTTCATGATAATCTTTTATATATTACAAGAAATTTATCGCGGTGGCCAAGGCCGCCGCGAACATTTCTCTTTACCACCCCTTGTAACAATTTAGGCATTGCTATAATGTGCACTAGTTTGCTAGACTCACTATAGTAATGCAACATGGTAAAAATATCAATTTATTTAATGATTAAGTACCATCTAAAAAATGTGAGCACCCCAAAACAGGAACGATGGGAATGGACCTTCTTGAAAGCCACTAAAGATCTCATCTATTCTCGCTGATCTCGTCAACTCATCTTCTCAGCTTAGCTGGAAAAAATTCAACAATTATTAGTGGAACATGAAAGCATATAGATATCTATTAAATGAAGAGAAAAGAAAAGGAAATGCACAAATTAAGGAAGGAAGAAAGGAAGTATATTTTAACGTCCACGGAGGCAATGAAAAAGAAATTCTTTTTTTGTTTAATACGAAGGAACCAAGTAGTACTCCCACTATGATACAAATGTCAACCTGGATAAACCCATCTAAGCACAAAAATGGACATAAAATGAACCTGCTTTTGTGAACGGGCAGATCTTTCTGCACATACAAAATCTGCCATTTAGAAAAGGACTCCAAATTAAACAGATGCATACTGCTCTAGATTGCCATAGATTGGACATGCAGAAGGAAGGAATGATGTTAGAGAAGTTAGAACGCATAGATTAGATTTTGGGAGTGTTGCAGAGGTCTAGAATTTAGGTTCCGCAGCGTGGAAGTCAGAATGCACAGGTAGTTAGGCATTGGGTAAGTCAATCCATCGGTTCCTCTTCATCTGCATTGGGTAGTTAGACATCAGATTCTCTTCAATTAAGAACTCTACCTTCAATTAAAAAACATTCAAAGACTCAAACCGCTGGAAATACATTTACTCCCACTAGAGCAATCTGTCGAACTAAACCTGTCGATGTGTGAACTTGTCGAAGCTAAGTCCACACCTCCGCAAAACCTAGCAAAAAAGTCATGCGCGAATGCGCAATGCCCAATTTGCATGATGCTCACTTTGCATATGCCCAATTTTGGATTTGTCACATTCCACCATATATTTCTAACAAATTGCTTCCAATGTGGGACCATTCGTTCCTTTTGTGAATTTTCCTATACCCATCACAAATATTCGCCTTATAATTTCGATCTACAGTCATGATGATTTACGTAGAAGAATGGTGGAAATTTTGCACTGTAATGATGTGCTCAAGAACATGAAAAGGAAATGGATACTAAGATTTGAAGATAGCCTATGTATATGTAATCGGTACTAAACAAATACACACAATTGAGTTGCATGCTTATATCTTTATACATCGCTAAGATATTCTATAGAATGGGAATGCTATTGAGAAGATTACATAGCCCCGTGCACGGATGATAAGCATAAATGTTTCGAGACACTTATCACTTATCCATGAAAAAGTATTTACAACATTGAAAAGAACAGGGGATGATGGATGCGCCCTAGGGTTTTTGCCGGAGGCTGCTTTACGTTTGTGTTCATATCTTGAGCTACAGACCTCAGATTACGGTGTTTTTTGGCTCGTTGGAAAGCTGATTCAGAGATCCTTCCAAGGTGTGTGGCATCGCAACTTTTAGGTTCCGGCTGATAGCCTTTTCGGCCCTGACAGTTTCGGCTCTATGGCGTCAACTTCCAAGTCGCCTCGCAAAACCTTCAGATCCATGCAGGGGGCAAATTTGGCGATGCATGTTAACCCTCTAGCTTATAGTGAGAATGTCTTTCAAGATGGTGATTTTCTTGCTTTGGCGCCCTCGGCTGGTGCACCGAAGAGTACAAGTGCTTTGAATAGCGGTAATGCTTACGTGGATGGTGCCTCGGCACCACCGGTGCCAATCTAACAAAAGATCAGTCCCGCTCACTTCCTTGGAGGTCCTCAACCTCTGGAGTAAATGCTAGCAGGGGAGCTTTTAGTGATTGGATCAAGAAGGACTTGTCATCAACTACGCCTGGCCGTGGCGTGTTGCTACACTATTGATGTGATGATTCAGGATAATAAAAGAGATCTCGCATAATCTTTTGGGTGAGTTCGCGAGCAAAGGAGACTTCGGTTGGAGCTTCGCCACCTTTCATTTGAAGTTTTCTATCAGCCTGAAATGTGTAAGAATACTCTTCAAGCGTCCGGGTACAATGTGGTCGAGATTGATCATGACTTACACAAGAAGTGTATTAGTAACTTGTTGTCATTTAGTGTGGTTGGTCAATATCTTTGAGCATTTCTTGACGGTAGGAAGCTTGGCTATTGGTTGACCGGTCATCTTCGAGATTAGGGTTGCCACCTTATCGCATTTTAAAGATGCTTTGGATAAGAAGTTCGCTTTTGATCGCTTTTGATGATGCTTTGTGGGTCGTGGAGCAACCGGTGGCACGTGGTGTGGATCAATGTGGAGTGATTATATTTTTGTACCAGCCTTACTCGCTGGATTTTCCCACAGTAACTCTGCTCTTAGGATGCCATGTTGGTTTTCTATTCCTAATCTTCCTCTTTGATCTCTTTGGTGCCGAGTTTCTTATCGGTATTGCTAATGGTCCGGGTACTCATCCGCCCATTCTATTGTTGATGGTGCTAAAATTTGTGTTTCTCTTCCTTCAATCGCCGTCTTCCCGGACCGTGTGGTTGTGAAAAGTGGCCTATCTTTCCTGAAGTATGCTTTCCAGGTTGCTCAATGGCCCTCGGCTTTGATGATTTATTTCTTCAACTTGCTTTATTTGCAAATTTTAGTTAAGAGAGATGGCCACCGCAATGGTCCCTTCTTCCTCTATGTCGCCTACCTCTGTTGTATCCCTTTACCCTCTGTTGTCCCTTCGCCAATGCTATCAATGCTACCTCTCGTTGTTGCTACTCCATCTGCTGCTAAAACCACTATCCCACGTAAGACTGCGCATACTCCCGCTTTTGAAGATGATGCTAGGGCTAAGTTACGAAGATCCGTGAATTGCAAGAGCGGCATGAAAATGCTCAAGAGCATCATGAAAATGCCCAAGAGGGATGGACAAATGTTAATTGGAAAAGAGCTGCACGCAATAAGGCTAGTCAACATGTGTCTCATGTCATGAGCGATTCTGATAAACTGCATGGAAGGGTGGAGCAGAGAGGAGGCTCTCCCTTGCCGCCACTACCAACAAAATAATGGGGGGGTAGAGCAGAGAGGAGACTCTCCCTCACCAAGTCTTGAACAAAACAATGGAAGGGTGGAACAGAGAGGAGGCTCCCCCTTGCCAATTTCTAGGACGAGGTGGGCTGACCTCCCTTCAGAACCATGTGAAATGGACATGGTTGAGGCTGGCTCTATTGGTATGGAGGTGGAACATAATATTTTGGCCACATGAACCTGGTGTCTTGGAATGTAAGGGGAGTGGCTTCTTCCATAAAGTAGTTAATATATTTGGACGGGACTATAATGTCTTGGTGTCTGCTGCTGATGCATCTAAGGCTGGTGTGCTTACTTCGCATGGAAGTCCTGGTGGATGTCACTTTTACTCAAACAGATAGGTTCTGACGGTGGATAATAATCAAATGGAAAGATAAGGGCCAAGAATGGGGTTTGATAAATGTATATGCTCATAATAGACCTCGTCCCGTGGTGCTTTGTGGGCAACTCTAAGGAGTAAAGTTCTCCGGCTTGAAGTAATGTTACATGGTTGCTTCGTTGGCGACTTCAATATGGTCGAGTTGGAAAGAGATAGAAGTGGTCATTCCTCAAGTGGTGTAAGGATTCGAGGAGAACAATGGCTACGCTTTTACATGGTGGTCGTACTTTATAGAGATTGATGGTGATCACCATTTAATGCATGCAATGGTTGGACACCCGAGGAGGCGAGCTTATGCAAGGCATGATAGAGGATACTTTTAATACTTGTCTGTTGCTTTCATGAAGTGATTTTAAATCGCCAAATCTTACTCGATAGCTCCGGTGTCGATCATAATCCACAACTTCTAACTAATGATGTGGCTAATTGTCATCGACCTACCAAGGCCTACTTTAAGCTTAATTGCAAGTATTTGGACGATGATGAGTTCAAACTTGGTCTGTAGTCGGCTTGGTCTCGTGCCTTCTCACCTCGTAGGGGCATGTCTGGGGTTGTCGCGGCGTTATGCAGCGGTGAAGTCATTTGCAAAAAGAATATGGGAGAGTCGAGTCGCTGAAGCTAGAGGACTATTGACCGCATTGTACCGAGGAATTAGAAGTACTCAAGGCCATTAGCCATACTAGTAGAGTCGAGAAAAGGAGTTATTATCTCGGATCAAGGCTATGGAAACGGTCAAAGTTATTGAAGCCAAAGTGAAGGCGAGGGTTCAAAGTGGTTCAAGGACGGAGATAGATGTACTTTCGGTTCTTTTTGCGGGCTGCAAGAAGAAGGAAACTTCGCCACTTCTATACATTCTTTGGTGTTGCCGGATGGCTCTTATCTCCGATCCGGTGAATCTTAAGCAGTATCTTCATCATCACTTTTCTTCATTCTTTGCACGACACCCATTGCCCTTTCAGAAGGACATGCAATTGGCCGTGTTGACTAAGGTGCGTCGCATTGTTTCTGAAGAGCAGAGGTTGCTCCTTGAGTCTAATATCATGAAGAAGGACTTAAAAGCAGTTGTGGCTCTCTTGAAAAGGGACAAATGCCCGGGTCTTGATGGCTTTCCTATTGAATTCTTTAAGAAGTGCTGGGACTGGTTGGAGGATGACATATATGATGCCTTTTGTGAGTTTCAGAGATTTAGGAGCCTTGATAAGATTTTGAATCTGGTTGTATCTCTCTCATTCCAAAGAGCAAGGAACCCAAGACTATTTCTCGATTTGGCGACCTATTACATTGCTTTCCCTCTGTACAAGATCTTTGCTAAGACATTGGCGTAAAAGAGTCCGAATATCTTGGTCGACGCTATCTTGTCAACACAATCGGCTTTCTCCCTCGTCGTTGTATTCTCAACAACGTGGCTCATATGAAGGAATATATTGGGCTTTCGGTTGCGGTCATAGAGCGGTGTATCTTAAGCTTGATTTTGCTAAAACTACGATAGTGTTGATTGGGATTTCTTGGAGAAGTGTCTTCTAAGACTTGGGTTTGGGGAGTCATTCACAAGGAATGTCATGAAGCTCCATACATCAGCCGATCTCATCGTCCTTTTCCGTATGAGCCATCGGATATTTTTGTAGTGGGTAGAGAATTCGCAAGGTTGTCCCTTAACACCCTTGCTTTTTCACAATTGTGGCGAAAGTATTATCCCGGCTCTTCTCCGGTGGCTACCCAAGATGGCATTATTCAAGGCCTCCCAATGGACGATGGTTCTCAAGAGGTATGTAACCAATATCTTGAAGATGATACTTTTTGTTCCTAATTGCCGGTGGGCTGAGAATCTTCATTAATGCTAAGCTATTATTAGACACATTCTCCTTAGCATCGGAGTTCTTGTAGGGTGGCAAAAATGTGCGACTTTTATGGATCGTTGGATAGTCCCATCCCTCCCCGTATTTTGGACTATCCATGGAAGATTCTTTGCATGGCAATACCACAAAAAGTTGCTTGGTATCCCGGTTGGAATTCCGTCTACGCTTGGATGCCTGGGATGAAATCATTAGTGGGTTGCAAAAGCACTTGTTTTGGTGGAATCTGACTAAATTATCCATGCCCCAGAGAATCACCGTGGCTAAATGTGTTCTTAGTAATACTCATGTCTACATGGCGTCCGCTCTATTAGCTCCATGATGTAAGATGGAGGAGATTGTGCGTGTCGTCAAAAATTTTATTTGGGGTGGAAATGAGTTAGGAGCCGATGGTCAAGGTAGCTTGGGCGAAATGCATTAGACCTAAGGCAGCTGGTGGTCTTGGTATGCTGGATTTTCACCTCCAAAGCAAGGTGATGATATCAAAGTTCATTTGGAGGATTTTCATTGGTAAGGATGATTCTCCTGGTCTGAGGTTGTTGGTGCAGTCGATTCAGCATTGTCTCCCATTTCATAAGGCCACCATTAAGCCCCTCCTTCCTTGGGCTTTGCTTTATCATATGCATCCGTATCCTAATGCTTCTCCCTTTCTGAAGGGGTTGCTTGATGCTTGGGACACTGTCAGGTCTCTTTTCCATATTAATCCTGAGGCATGTCTTCAGTTGTCCGCTCCATGCTGGTGGATTCCGTTGCAGGATACTCCAGAGAATGTGCCTTTAAGTGTGGTTGTTCATCCAAAGACTCAACGACGATGGGTAGCGGTGGGTATCGTATGACACTATTTGGCAAACTTAGTATGAGTGCGGTCATCGCATGTCATGGGAAGCATTTAGAACAAAGTTCTTGTTGTACGAGATGGGACAGAGTAACTGGAATCATATTGCTTTGCATTGTTGCCACATGATTACGGTCCACGATTGAGGTAGTCGATGGGGTTGCCATCAAGATATCTAGCCGAGTGGGTTTGTGTCTTCAGATACAAATTGCTTTTGCATTCAAATCCTCCTCCATCTAATAGGTGGCATCTTCCGTCCCCTCGACCCACAATGGAAAAGTGTTTGGATATGGGTATGGGATAAGGCGCTTCATCCCAAAGTAGTAGTTACTGTGGTGGCAAGTGATCCATAGATGCCTCGTGAGTCAACACGTTAGTCCATAAAATGGATAATTGGATTTGAGCTCGTCCTTTATGCCCGTGAAGGGTCGAGAGCATTGAGCATTGTTTTTCTTGTGTGAGCGGCCCGGGCATGGTCTTGGTTGTTGACCCTATTTGGCACGCGTCTAGATCTAGCCAAACAAATTTTGCTTGCTATCTATCCCGATGCTTGGCCCAAACTACGGAAACGAAGCTTTTCATCTCTAGATGTGGTCGGCTTTTTATGGTCAATCTGAAGAGAAGGAGGTTGTTTATCTTTAAGGGCGTGAATCACTGCAGATGAGATTGTTCTTCGATTGGTAAAAAAATAAAATTGTTATGGCTTACAATTGTTCTTCTCTTGATCAAGAGAAGGAAAGTCCGATCTGGCATACTTACCTTCAGATTCATTCTTTTGCATAGGCGGGTGGTTGTGCTCCAGTTGGATCGGTTTGTTCCATCAAGGGTTATAATCCCGTCTTTGCATTTTATGTTGCTCGTTTTTAGTTGGTGAATAAAGCTTGTCGTCCCTTCCAAAAAAAAAAAAAAAAAAAAAAAACATTGAAAAGAACAAGGTTATGAATAAAATTCATTGTGTTGCACTTATGATATGTTGAAAAACATTCAGTTTGGTGCCAAATAATGCTAGAAAGAACATTCAATTTGGCTTCATTCTGCCCCAAATAATGCTTTAAAATTGATAGTTTAGCGTAAATCAAAGCAAAAATTGCTATGTACTAACATGTTAAGCTCATGCTTGATGTAACAACATGGTTGAAATTAAGGAATTGTACTTTGATTATGGTAGAAAGCAGATGGAAAAGATACAGCTGTTTCATTCTTATCGATTTATTGGATAACAATAAGCAAATACAAATGATTAAGCAAGATGGAGATGATGAGGGGGCTTATTTATTTACTCCTCAATCCAAACAGGATAGAATAGACTCTTAATTTAAAGGCATTTAGGACCCCCTTTAGAGTTCTTCATGTCGTTGTAGCAAGGGCACGTCAGTACCAGGAGCCACATAGTTCCACTTGCTACAGCATATATTACAGTACTTTATGCATCGATCATGCCCGCTTGCTTTTGAACAGCGGTAATTGCAAGCCGATCCGCAATCTGTATCCAAATCATAACATTTTTATCATCATAAATTTGCCTATCCTTAAGGAAAATCGTACTACATTGGCGAAGCTACAAAGATATGGAGGCAAATCGTACTTTCATTGGCGAAGCTACAGAAATCTAGAGGCAGAAAGCAGGGTCCCTGGCGCAACTTCTGGTGTAGCCTTGGTATGTTCATATGCATAGTTTTTGCAGCGGAGATCCTCAACAGAGGCATGCTATGCAACTGCTGATATTCTAGATGTAATAAAGTCTGCCTTCTAAAGAAAGAAAAGAAGGAGATACCAGGCCTGATATTAGGTGGTGCAATTCAACCTTCTGAAGGAAAGAAGGAGATAACAGGCTGTGCAACTCAATCTTCTAAAGAAAGAAGAAAAGAAGGAAATATCAGGCTTTGTGCAACTCAACCTTCTGAAGAAAAGAAAGAGATATCAAACTGTGTAATTGAGCCTTCCGAAGAAAGAAGAAAAGAAGGAGATATCAGCCTGATATGCAGCGTGCTTGTTGCAGAGACCTGATATTCAACGTGCTTGTTGCAGAGGCCTGATATGGCCTGAACTCCTGCATAATCCTTCTCCGCAAATGTCTAGAAATCTTGAGTGCTTGTTGCAGAGGATTGTTTGTTGTAGAAGATCGTTTATTGCAAAAGCTTGATATGGCATTGTCGAGAAGGGGGCTGCTGGCGCAAGGCTGGATTGTAACGAACTATAGGAGCTCAAATTATAGGAGCAATAGCAGCGGCATACGTGCTGAGGCTTGCCATGGGTCCAGATGCTCATACTGGGGCGACATTTCCAGGCCAACATCGTAACCACATGCAAGCATTTGCAGCGGAAATACTTATCACATTCATTCTCATGTTTGTGATTGCCCAGGTCCCAAATTAATGCCACTAGATCGAATTTTTTTACCCGTGTGGTTAAATGGCGGGTTTGGTATTGTATGCCATCTTGTTGCATTAAATCTCATCTTCGCGAGGGTAGAACGCAATTTGATGCCTCTAATGCATGAAGCTTGTTTTGAATTGAAAATTGAATAACCCAATTTCGGTTTTGCGAGGGCAATTTCTCTCGCATCTATGAACCCCGCTAGATCTCTAGGTCCCAAGAAGAGCATCAAAAAGGTTTGAATCTCTATGGATCTATATTTTAGCCCACACAATTGGAGCACTTACAGGGGTGTTGTCTTACAGCATGATCAAGCTGCCGGAGGAAGAAACGAACCGCACTGCTACATTTAATCCAATGATATAGCATTGTCGAGACGGGGCTGCTGGCGCAAGGCTGGATGCGCAAAGAAAGCGGATGCGGATGAGCGACGGCCCTAGCTCACGCAACAGATTCGACAAAGGGCTATGAAAGGCCATCTCCGGCAGTGCAGTAAGAGGTGGACACGCCCAAAAAGCTCCACCGGAATTTTTGTACCCAGGAAAAAGCAACCCAGAAAAAATGAAACGTGTCGTTTCAATAAGAAAGAATAAAAGAATCGAATCGTGGGAGAAAGAATTATATATGTGTAGATAAACTTATGATGTATGTCATGCATCAAACCCTAAATTATGCCACATGGCATTATTAGTGCACCATCATCAAATCCTAGATTGTGCCACATGGCATTTTGTATTGCACATTATTTTAAGTGTCATGTCATCAAACCCTAGATTGTGTGTATCACATCATCAAACCTTAGATTGTGCCATGTGGCATTTACAATCTAGGGTCTAATGATGTGGCATGCACAATCTAGGGTTTGATGACGTGGCCGTCTTAATGAAGTTATGATGTATGTCATCTTGATCAAACCCTAGATTGTGCCACGTGGCATTTTGTATTGTCATGTCATTTAAAATGCCATATCATCAAACCATAGATTATGCCACATGGCATTTTTAATGCCACATCATCAAACCCTAGATTGTGTGTGCCATATCATCAAATATTACATTGTGCCACATGGCATTTCGTATTGCCATGTCATCAAACCCTAGATTATATGTGGTGCCACATCATCAAACCCTAGATTATACGACAGGGTCTTGACCCTAGATTGCCACATCATTTAAAGAGGCACGTCATCAAACCCTACATTGTACGTGTCATGTCATCAAATCCTAAATTATGCCACATGGCATTAAACTACGAAACTTGAAACACAATCTTTAGTTGAATTTCGAATCAAGGTTCAAGACCTTATTAACTTACAACAATTGCTAAAATAATAGTTATACACTTCCAATATGCCAAAACAACTTTAAATCTTTGTGGTTACTCCATCGCGTTAAACAGTTTTGCATGTTCTAATATAACACAGTATCACCCCACACATTTATACCCCACTTATATGAACAATTACATGGAACGCCTACTGAAGGTGGAAATTTTTCTAGTCAATACCAAGTTTATGTGAACAACCCCTTGCAACAAGACGAGCTTTAATCTGGAAATACAGTTATGCTCATCAAATGTCAATCTGTATCCTCCTTTGCTTGAGATGGCTTTCCATCTGGATGGAAGAGAAACAAACTCTTAGGTATGATTATCTTCAAGAGAATCCATCTTCTTTTGCATGGCCTTGAGCCAAAGACGGTTATTCAGGCTAGCCATAACTTCATCAGATGACACAGGCTCCACCAAAGAGATTGAGTTATGCAATGCAATATAAGCTGAGGTATGAGAGGACTTATTGTTAAGATACTCTTCCATGTCGCTCCGTAAGTCATTTGTTATGTCCAGATCGGCATAGAAGAGAGAAGTCAATTGCAATATCCTTCCCAAGGTAACGGAATCTGATTCAGAAGGAATGCCTATGTTTGCATCTTCATGAGCTGGAGAAGAATTTTCATGATCAGATTCAAAATCTGAACTTGAATATGAAACCGTTTTGGGTGTGTACACCAAAAACGAGCCCTGCTTGGAATGTTCTATATCAGGTCCAATACGAAAGTCACTCATCAAATCTGACGCTTCATTTAATGATCATTTTTCTTTCAGATGGCACATATAATTTATATCCTTTGCACTGATCACTATACTCTACAAACATGCAAGGTTTTGCTTGATGAAACAGCTTGCCATAATCACGTTTCTCTTTTGAAACATACGCATATATTTTAATTTCATTTATGTGTCTAGCTCACTTAGGACCTTGAGAGGCCATGGAGCCTGTAAGTAACATTTTTACAGTTTCAGTAACAGAGAACGATGTGCATCCACCGCCCTCATAAATAAACCCAAGTTTATGGGTGATAATGCTAATAATGAATAATCTAGCGCCTGAATATCAAATTTTTCTCTAAACCCTTTATAAGTTGGACACTATATGAATGCATGGTATTCGTCCTCAAAACATCTTGTTTTGAACACCTTGCAAATCCGATATTCTACAAAGATTTTAAATCATCGACCAGTCTCTATTGCTAGCTGATGGGAACCTGTTCTATACCGGGCAATTGCTTGCGTGTACCCTCATGTGATGTTTGAATTCAAATAATCTTGGCTCTCATCTTCAACTAGATGATTCACATTTGCTCTATAATAAAGCATCCGTTTTCTAAGAGCCCTCTGTAGGTGTTCCACTGCAAGCTTTTCCAACAATTCCCGTGCTTTGGCCAATTTGAATCTGACATACCCCCATTTGCTTGCCAATCTCGGAGGTTTTTTATCCACCTGGATTGCTCTGGGCTGATCATAGCCTGGTAGGAGAGCCGATCGGATGATTGCCCTCTTACCCTATTGACAAACTTTATTGCCTGGAAACCATTGGCCTGGAAACCATTGGCCTTGGCCAACATGATTGCATAAGGGATTTGTGTTTTGATTCCCAGCTCCTCACGTAGGAATATCTTCTGTACGGATTCGACCTGCTGCTATAGGTACGTCATATAGCAATACAATCTGAACTAGTATCTTGAATAGTACGTTTTTTAGTCCCCATTCTGTGAGTGAAGCTCTACTACAGTTTGAGAGCATGCTATACAACGTTGCTTTGCCTCCTGTAACTCTGCACCTGATGCATTCTTTCCACTTGTATTTTGATAAAAAATCTATCCTCGGGTATTTATAGCATTGAACTGTCTCTATTTCAAGCCCCTGGAATGTAAAAACTGGTCTGTCCCTAGTATTAAACACCATTATCTTTGATTTAGCCATATTGACTATCATATGTTTTTCCAAACAAAAAGACTCCAAACAATGCAAATGCTTTTGCAAGATCTGTTTCTTATTTGCTACTAAATCCACATCATTCGCGTACAGAAGCAATTGCACAATATATGTGCCTATTCTTGATCCTGTCAGAGACTGCTCCCTCAACCAATCTTCGAGCTCATCTATGAAAATGCTAAATAATAAGGGTTATAACCTGCCTAGGCCTCATCATATACCTTATGAGGAAGAACCTTTTTGGGTTACATCTACTGTTGTGTTAAACAGCCTCCGCCCAGAAACATACATGTATATTCTTGGAAAATAGCATAGCTTGAGCACATTCAAGTATGGTACGGTTCTTCTATCCAGCAACTCCATTTTGCTGAGGCTCATATGCTACTGCAGTCTGGTGATGAATACCCCGTTCTCTCAAGAAGTCAATGAACTCACCACTAAGGAATTCACCACCCTCGTTTGTGCGAATGCACGTGACTTGAGTTTGCTTGAAGTTTTCTACCTCTGCCCCAGATTTTGAATTGTCCAAGTGTTTCAGATTTATGTTGAAGAAAGAACACCTGAATCTTTCATGTGCAATCGTCTGCTATCAACAAAAAATATTTAGTCCCTCCAAGTTATGTCCCACGAGCACACCCCCAACGGTCCATATGGACCAACTCTTGCCAACTCTAAAGGTCATTGGGCTCCTGGCTAATTTTCCCAAAGCACAATCTTTACAGACTCATTTAGGTGGTTTGATTTTTGGGAGATCGTTAACAAACATTTGCTTACTCATATGCATCATGAGCTGAAAGTCAGCATGATCCAATCATTCATGCCACATCTGATGTGGACTGTCTACCTCTGCATTTAGTGCCACGGATGTCACTTGACTCCACCTTTGCTTATACAGGCTTTCATCCCATACTCCTTTAGCTATAACCTATTTTTCATTCTCAATTATGCACTGTGTATTGCCAACGATAGCTTTCAAGATGGCATCATCAAACTTTGAAATTGATAGTAGGTTATGCTCAAGTTTAGGAAGATATAGAGCCTCCTTTATCTGAACTTTTCAAGAAGATAGATTTAATTGTATTGTGCCACTTCCCAAGTTTTCCCTTTCCAATCTTTACTTTCCTCTTAGAAGTATTGTGAATTTACAAAAGACTTTTGTATTCCTTGTCATGTGATCAAATGCACCTGAATCAAGAAACCATTAACCACCAGCAATATCAACTACCAAACTTGTGGCCTCAAAGCCACTCTCAAGCACTCCATCTTCTTCATAAAATGCTCCATCCATCCATTCAAACATATTAGTGAAAATCCTGATTGCAAGCCACAAAGTACTAAATATCAGCATGTATATGTTCCTACCACACATCCAAATGTTTTACTTCCTTTTCCCATGAGCAAAGAAGGCTCGTGTTGAGGTAAGCAAGTCCCTGCTTGAGCTAGTATCAGACCTTTCTGAACTATTAACTCGTATAGCTTTATGAGCTCGAGCATTTGGCTTCTTTCGCCTAGTATCTTCCTTCTTTCTTTTTCTTCGATCGGGTTTTGTACAATGTTTTCTATATGCCCAATTTTATTATAATTGTTCTCAAGAACAAAGGATATGATAAAAATTAAGATGATAGCAACCTTGCAAACAAAGATGTCTAGCAAACAAGCTAGTAGACAATTGATGGAACAAATTGTTCAAACACTCTTGCTTATTTTTTTATTTGTCAATCTCAATCTTGGGAGCCAAAATGTGGTCACTAATCCCAAGATTGTTTAAACAAGCAAATATCTCCTCAACTAGCAAAATATTGCAATCACTCTTCACTTCCACAATCACACAAGTTCACCACTCATAAGTTCACTATAGCTAGATGAAAAAAAATTGTTAATGTAACTCAATAAACCATAGGAACTACTGTAGCAGAAATACTGTAGCTTCGGTATTGACCGAACTACTGTAGCAATGGTTGACCATGGCTATTCTTCATTTTAATTCCCTTGAACTTGATCTCCCATAGCCGATCTCCATTTTGCTCCTCCCCATTCCTATTTATATGCTGAATTCGGCGGTGTAGGAGACGATCAACCTGCTAAACTAGGATAATTTCCCATGGGATATATCCCACAGGCTTGTTTGACGTTTTCGATCTCTTTTGCATATATCCCACAGGAATATAGACAATTTCGGGCCATTGAACCATTGCAACCATTAGAGTTAGAAATAACCAATAATAAACATGATCATAGGTTTAACATGCTTTCGAAATCACAACTTTACCTTGCACCACAAGTTGAGCCTAGGTCCTGGAGATTCTTCACCATTTATGGCAATTATAAGCTGATCAAAAACCAACACTCCTCCTTCAGCTTATTAATTGACAACATTTAGATTTTTCCTGAACTGTCTGAATTTATTCTCTGCAAGAGCCTTTGTAAAAATGTCAGCAGTTTGGTTTGAAGTTTCTACATACCTCATTTGAATATATCCTTTTTCAGCTAGATCTCTGATGAAGTGAATGTTGAGCTCAATGTGTTTTGTCCTTTCGTGTGCAACTGGGTTCTTGACTATAGCAATACAGCTTTGACTATCTGTCATGATTTCAGTGGCTTCCGTTTGTTCACATCTGAGCTCATTTAATAACCTTTTCAGCTAAGTGACTTCTTTAGCTGCTAGAGAAGCAGCGGCATATTCTGCCTCAGCAGAACTCATGGCTATAGCTGACTGTTTTTTACATTTCCAAGCTACTACTCCACCTCCTAGGAACACTGCAAAACCAGAGGTTGACTTTCTACATTCTAAGTCTCCTCCCCAATCAGCATCAGAGTATGCTAGCAATTTTAAATTATTTGTATCATAGCAAATTCCATGATTTTGAGTACCTTTCAAATATTTAAGTACACGTTTTCCAGCTTCCCAGTGCTCCTTGGTGGGACTTTGACATCTCCTACTTAGTATATTCACTGCATAGGCTATATCAGGCCTTGTACTATTAGCCAAATACAATAAACAACCTACCAAGGCTCTATAAGGTATATTTTTCATGTCTGCTATCTCCTCCTTAGACTGTTCTAGAACATCTGTTAGCCTGTGTCCTGGCAGCATAGGAACTTTCACACTATTTGCATCTTGCAAATTAAATCTGGTTAACATATTCTCCACATGTTTGTTTTGAGTCAACTTCAGAATTTTCTCATTCTTGTTTCTGATTACATCAATCCCCAAGAACTTCTTTAACTCTCCAAGATCTGTCATTTGGAATCGTGACTTTAAAGTGTTCTTGCATTCATTTAATATATTCATAGTATTGGCCACCATAATGCAGTCATCCACATAAAGTGCAATGATGCAAGTTTCCATCATTTCTCAGTTTTTCAAAGCCTTGTTCCTTTAAAAACTGATCCATCATAAGTACCACTCTCGTGGTGATTGTTTTAAGCCATAAACAGCCCTATTTAATCTCTAAACCATGTCCTTATTTGTTTCAAACCCAGGGGGCTGCTTCATATAGGCTTCTTCTTCAAGAGTAGCATTTAGAAAAGCAGTTTTGACATCCATATGATGTAGCTCTAATTCCAAAGCATTTGCCATTGCTAAAAGAATTCTGATGCTAGTAAGCTTTACAATTGGTGAATATGTCTCTTCATAATCTCTTCCTTTCTTTTGAGTAAAGCCTTGTGCTACTAATCTTGCTTTGTATTTTTTTGAGCCATCAGGATTTTGTTTGATCCTAAATATCCACTTGCTTCCAATGATATTTTTCCCTTTCTCAGGTTTAACAAGATCATAAGTGTTTGTATCTTGAAAGGATGTTAATTCATCTTGCATAGCCTTCAGCCATTCAAATTTATTTGTACTATTCTGTACCTCCTCAAAGCTTTCAGGTATTAACTCATTTTCCAGTTGTTCATATGGCACTTCTGTTTTCCTTTCAATTCTTCTACTCTTACCTTCTTCAGTTCTGCCATATTGAAGCTCTCCTAACTTTGCTTCTTCTAATAATCTTTCAGCTTGAGTTTTCCTTTTTTATGTTTTCTCTTTAATATCTTCCATCCCGGATGTGCTCTCACCGGTATCACGCATTTTTTCAATTGGTTCCATAACGGAGGAATATTATTATTTTCAGTTTCTTTATCTCCATTCTCCCCATCACTTAAATTTTCCATATCATTTTCTTCATCTCCACCATCCTCATTGTCATCCAAATCTAGGCTATTTTCAATTTTTCCCCCGGGGGGTTCACGTATGTATTCCGTAGAATACATGTGCGTGGACGAGAGAGGGGTTTTTTCCAAAAAATAGGCATATACATCGCGAGCTCTCATACGTTTTGGCGCCCGGATGTATGCATTTTCCACGGTCCGGGGATGGATTTCTTGGAGTCTGCTGAAGTAAGAGTACGTTTTAGGGTTTGAATCCGCGCACATGCCGAGGAAAAACGTTTTAGGATTTGGTGTTTCGGAGGTAATGTTTTGAAGTTTTTTCGTCCCTGCCACATAAAAATCTAGCACAGAGTTTAGTCATGAACGGATTAGGAAGTAGTTAGACGAGCAGCATAAACCATTGTTGATGCATTTGATTTTAAAGTCCATTTGCATTGTTGATGCTCTTTTTTTTTTTTTTTTTTTTTTTTTTTGGCCAAGCTTCCCTTTCTCCATTTCGGCCTCCATTCTGTGAGATCCGTGGTGGAAATCTGGTTTTTAGAGGGTTTTTGCATCTAAGTAAGGTCTGTTAAGATCAGTTTTGTGCATGCATGTCGGTAACGCTATACATTCACAAGCAGCTCTCTAATATTACTTTGCTGTTTCTTTGCTTGTGTCAGTCAAGAAAATGGAAAGGACGATAGTTGTTAAAATGAATGAAGGTTGTGGAATTGTGGCTGACCTTGGCCTCGTGATGGTGTCCCAAGAATGCACTTACTTGGATGTCCGCAATGAAATAAGACAGGGCCAGACTCTTGGAGGATGAGAAAGAATTTGTATTTCTTGGAGATAGGGAAGTGGCCTTCACGTCAAAGCGGGGAGGTAAGGTTTAAGGTTTGTGGTGAC
Source organism: Isoetes taiwanensis (assembly GCA_021234155.1). Lineage (NCBI taxonomy): Eukaryota > Viridiplantae > Streptophyta > Lycopodiopsida > Isoetales > Isoetaceae > Isoetes > Isoetes taiwanensis. The sequence goes on along the minus strand of JAJEKV010000199.1, from coordinate 32,858 downwards.
GAGGTTACTATCAAGGTGGTTGGAGAGCCCGCACAAAAAGGCGGAGAGGACTGTTGTTGAGAGCATTTCATCTCAAAATCTCCAATTTGAGATGGTAGACCCAGGCTTGTCATAGCCGAGGAGCGCACCAATGAAGAGGTAAATCATGATGATGAACTTGTTCTCGTTGAATCAAGATCTGACCTTTTTAGATGATGTATCGATTTGAATTTTTAAAGAATAGGTTGCTATCAAGTTAGCAACAAGGTTTGATGTTGCCAAATGGCAAGTTGCTTTGAAGAAGTTAAGTTCAAAGTCTGCGTGAAAGAATCGAAAAGACAGGTTTGAATTGTGTTCTTATGATGCCCATGGTAAACCAAAAGATTTGCTATTTGGTGTCTTGAATGTGAGAAACGTTATGGTAAAGGTGGAGATGACACCTTGTGTAACTTTGAACGACCACTTGAAGTCCAAGGGTCATGCCGATAATTACGAGCCGTAACCTCAAGTGTGAGGAGAAGGGAGAGCAGGGTGTGGAGAAGGAGGATCAGCCTTGCAATGTTGAGGAGGAGCTGGACATTTGCAAGGAGAATCAAACTCTAGTAGAAAGTACATTAGTTGCTGCCATTGCAAAGTTTCAAGATGAAACTAGAATTTTTGATGTTGTGTTCAAGCTTTATGAGAGCAGCGTTGGTGGATATGCTAAACTTGATGACATTCGTGTTGTTTGTGCCATGTGTGAAAGGCTTCTCAAACTGTTTCCAAGAACTGGATGTCTTAATGGCCACATGAAAGATCATATTCTATCTAAGAGACACGTGCATGCTGTCATGAATACAGGTAAGGAGTCAAGTGACCAAGCAGCAAGAGGTGGCAGGCCGAAGAAATGGGCTGAAGCAGACCCGCAACAAGGAAAATTGCATTCTTTTTTTGCAAGAGGTAACCTCTATTATTTTATTTGTTAGAAGTAGTGTTCACGTTTTACGTTTTAGCTGCTATAATGTTGAATAATCTCAGCTGATTCGGACTGATTTTGACATGAGCAGCAAATCCTCCGTGCCCTCCTTCCTCCAAGCTCGAGCAGCCAAGCTTCATCAAGTAACAGTTCACGTGAGTACTCTTAGTGGCTTCATAAGTGGTTTGTAATTTAAGTTTGTAGGGTATCTAGGGTTTCATTGTCGTATTTCGGTAACAGAAACTTCCTTGGCTCTACTATGCTGGGGCTATTGGCAGAACAAATATAGGTATGGAGATAAAGGATTTAAGACCCTTTCTGCATGAGCTGAAAGAAGGGACACATTGGTATTGTGAACCTGCATTGTAGCATACATTTGTAGTCGGGCAGGGTTTAATAGAGATTAGTGGCTCGTTTAGGCATAAGAAATGCAAGAGGGTCAGTCTTAAAGGTGAACCCTTTGAAAATTATCAATGTTCTTTATGTCTTTGCTATTCCGAAAGAGAGGATTTTTACATGAGAGTGCATAGACAGGACCGATGACAAGGTGGCAAGGGATTTAGAACCACAAAATTATGTATTAGATCAGATTACTTGAATGCAATTGAGATGAAGAAGATGGCCAGGTCTGCAGTTCATGAGGTAAGGAAGTTACATAAGAAATTAATGTTTTCCAAAATGAGAGTTACTGCATTGTCCACGAAAGAAAGGTCGCTAAGAGGGAGTCTGGAGGAGTCAATGAACAGGAAGATGTCGGCCATTACTGCCAGGACATAGTGGAGGCACATCGATAAGGTAAATTTAGTGGAAAACCAGACTCTTTGGGATTTTCTAAGGGACATAGCTCAAAACATAATCAGACCAGGGCATAAAAAAGAAGATCTGAGGGAAACCACAAAGGCGTTGTTTGAAACAATTAAGATATGGGGAGGGAGAAGAATGCACAATTTTCTTTCTCTCAATTTTGCGAGGTCGAATATGTCCACCACTATGCGCTCCACACGAGAAAGCTTCTTTTACAAGGTCGGTCTTAGGGAAGAAACATTCAAGCATCTTGCTCAGGTCTACACTCGACACATGCAACGCCAGCACTTGGAATTGGGGGGGGGTTCCAGCAATTGTGGCTGAGGACGAGACCGTCATAAAGCGGGCTGTACGTTGGATTCCCAGAGATGACTGCTTGCTCGGCTTTTGTGGAAAGAAAGAAGGCCATGCTTGTAATGGCACATTTGAGGTGTTAGTTGGCTCCGATGAAGAGGGCTACAACATAATTATCAATGCCTTCGAGGAGAATGTCATTTCGCACTATGCAAGAGTTCTTATCGTGAATCCCTTGCATAGGAAGCTGCCCAGACTCGTCCTTGCCATTATTCTGACATGTAACAGATTTGATCACCTTGAGGTTAGACGTCAGTGGCAGCAAATCCAAGACTTGTGGAATGTGCACTTGAGAATGGTTGTGGGCCCTCTAATCGGCCCGCGGCTTCGGATGGAGACTTCGAGGAGAAGGGGCGTGCATGTTTGCGGATTATACATCCAGTCTGCACCCGGGCAGCACATTCAAGGTTTCATGGGACGATTGGCCACTAAGTGCCTCGAAAATAAGGATGTTTATGGGCTTCATGACCAAGATTTAGTGCACAATGGTAAGAAGCTTGTTAATCCCATGGATAGTGCCTCTAGAAGGTTGTACTTAGGGGAACGAGTTAGTGACTCTCAATGACATACACCATGTCTTTGAGTTATGCCAAAGGAAGCATGGGCTGCAACTTGGAGGCGTGAAAGCGCTAGGATCGGCAAAAGCGGGAGGGTTGCATAGCGCCTTGCTTCTAGAAAGGTTCAGCAATGCTTGGACGAACTAAGCAATGGTTCCGCAGGCCCACCAATCACGGAATTTGGGCACCAAAGTTTATCACGAAGTCGTGGCATCATATATTGACATCTTCCTCTCACCTACTTTGGACTTGAGGGCTCGGATTAAAGCTTCGCAGCGGTATCCTTCTTCTTTAGGTGAGCTGGAATCCTGTTTGCTACTTTCAATTTGGTATTATCTTTAAAACTTTAGGTGCATAACGAGGCTTTGGAGGTCATGGTTGGCGAAACACGACCGCATTCGTTGAGTAAGAACTTCATTAGTGGAAACCTTTATAGGCGTGCAATTGTCATGCCATTTTTCTTTGTCTTTGCTAATAAAGTATTTTAGTTCGAGTCGGGCATTTAGAGTTGCCCTTACGATTACCATTCCGATCGGGCGTATGTGAGAACTTCTTCTCTAAAATTCGGTGGCATGGTGCGTGAACGAAGAGCCTATGGCCTGGCAGACTTGTTGGAGAGTGCCTCTGCTCTCAATCATATTTCGAGTTTCAAGCGACCACTACCCTCCTGTTTTCTGCAAACACATGCTAAGCAAGAACACATTTGGGAAGAGTTAGAAAAGAAGGTAGATACCAATGGGGATGTGCTCACCCCTCACCCTTGCATTACTGATGGCGTGGATCTGGATGACAAGATTATCGAGGCCTTAAAGGAAGGGCTTGCTTGTTGCACAAGCATTGTATACAAGCGTTGGCATTACAATTGAGGAGAATTATGGCTGGTTTAGTGAGCCATGGAAGGCAAGATTGGTTTCATAGTAGTCGTGTGGTAGACCCGAGCTCTACCACATTGGGAGATGAGACCGATGCCACGGAAGAGAATATGGAGATTGAAGGTGAAGATCCAAGGAACGAGGGTAGTTAGTGAGGATGATGTGGCGGTGTCTGAATTACGACATGTGTTTGTGAAAATGTTAGATGAATGCGAGAGGAGGAAGCCATCTCATGTTTCTTGGCATGTTGTTATGGAAGGTAAGAAAATCTTCAAGTCAACTATAGTTAGTCATTTGAATGGGAATCCGTGGCTATCAAAGGACGAGGTTGGCGAGGTTAAGACTATGGTATATTCTATTGAAGAAAGTAATGTTGATGCACAAACTCTGCTTTCGGCATTGGGGCCGATTGTCACGGTGTACTTGAAGAACCGGTGGAATCAGCGGTGGCACCACAAACCAGACAAGCTTCAGCGAGAAAAAGGAACAAATCTGCTGCAATTCATAAGGTTTGGTATCTTGGTAGGGTACTTAGCATGAGGAGGAAATCTGGCAGTGCATGGAAAGAGAGTAGGGAGCCCGTGGACTTAGTTAAACGCCCGTCTTTTGAAGTTCAATTAAATCTGGCATATTACAGTAAACATTGCAGCAAGGACGGCAAGTCCACTTGGTTTACTTATGATCTGGCCGATAATCGACTTATAGACCTCGAGTCTATCATATCTCTTGCATCTTTAAGATATGAACCTGCCAAAAACATTTACCATCTGCATGATAATGACAGTCTGACTGAATAAGTTTGTCCGTGAACAGAACATTGGTAGGGTAATATTAAATTAGACGTCTTCAAATGGTTGAATTCTGCTACTAACTGTCTCTTCTCTTTCATTTTTTTTGTAGGTGACAAGGGCAAGCAGAAGGTCTAGGGAGTTCATAAGGTTCAGGCAGATATTTGTGAACTACTTTATCGATGATCATTTATGATTAAAGCTACCATTTCAACAGTTTAAGTTTAAGAGCAGTTTTCTGCTTTGTATAAATCTCGTGCATGTTCTATTTGCTTTGCTTTACTTAATGCATTGTACTGAAACTGAAGCGTGATCTTGTTTAAACTTTACTTTGAATGCAATAAACAGTGGCTACTGGTTGCTTGTGGAACTAGTTAGTTAGGTGTGCTTTAAGCCTTTCTGATTCCATTACTCCATGATTTATTTCTGCAGCATTTACAGAAGCATAATAAAATGCTTCCAAAACAGCATATGCTGTTACCCTACACTCTACTTTAAGGGCATGACGTGAAGACATAAGACATAATCAAAATCATACTTTAGAAACAACAAAACATACACTGTTTGAAGTCTGATTTCGGTTAAGAACATTACATAAAAGAAACATATTAAGAGACAAAGTAAAACACAAGAACAATGTCTGAAACTGCTTCATATTTATATTATAATAACATACTTTACAAAAAGGAAGGTTCACACCTGCACATGGCAGTTTACATCCCTGTTTTCATGGCCATTTACAAAACAAAGCAGTCCTAAACAGATCAGATCAGGAGCTTTACAAAAAAAAAACAGATCAGGAGCTTTACAAAACAAGTTCAGGGATATTTCGTATGGCAAATAAAAAAACCTAAGCTATTATTAGGCATAACCCGGGGCACAAATTAACGGATATCAGAATAACGGAGGCGGGAGCGGAGGTCGGACTAATCGGGCTTCACCGACTGCCGGAGGTGGCATCCTAAGCGGCACATCTGATTGTTCCCTCTTGCACGGATTTTCATTTCCAAAAGCCGCTCATCTGCGGAGTCACCCGATCAACCCATTCTTGAACTTTTTCGGTGATATGAGCTCCATGATCTTGCATGTGCACCACTTCCATGCGAGGAAAATTTCGCGACAACCTTGACTTAGTGCCCTTGGGCTCTTCCTCGGTAGCGACCTTCAGTGGGCACCCGGGCGGTGGTCTTAATCCGCGCCATTGTCGAATGTGGGAGAGGAATAGGCGGATCGGGAGAAGGAGTGTCGGATCGGGAGAAGGAGAGGAATAGGCGCTAGAGGGAATGAGCTTGATCGGGTTATGCCATTGGCGGCAATTTTGCATGGCGAAGTTCACCATAATGGCGTCCTTAAAAGGCGTGCGAAAAATAAAATCATGACCAATAATTAATTTAAAGTCATTATTCAATAATCAATAATGAATTTCGTTATGATGTCATCCTAAAATCGATTTAATTAAAATAAAAAAATTCCAAAGTATTTCTTTCTTATTTTACGGAGTGACCATTGAACTCAAATGGCGCCCCGAAGAACCCTAAATCTTGTTGGATGCAACATTTTCTTGACTGGATGTAAAAATACGGTAGAGGGTAGGATACATGAATGAAATTCGAACGTAAAAATAAGGTTGAGGGTAGGGCAAGAAGTGCTTAGACTGGGTGTAAAAGTATGGAATCGGGTATGATTCTTCGACAGTATGGGACCGTATACATAGGGGTTTCTATGGAGGGTCAGCTGTATACAGAGGGGTTTCTCCTGACTTGATGCACGCACATGCCATATGCCCCTTATATAGAGGTGAACCCCCCGGGATTTTTCCATTTAAAGCTGCATCTTCCTCTTTAATCTTCATACCTTGTTTGTATCTGTCTTTATAGACCACCCTTTCATTAAAAAGAACATCTCTACTGATTATGATAGCTTGAGTTTCAGGAATGAAAATCCTATATCCCTTTAGACTCAACAAAATAGCTTCGTGGGAGTTCTTTCGAGCTCGCTTTCGCTTGAAGGGCGGTGGCCAGGGCTATCACGGGAACAAGTGGCGGGAGTATTCCGCTACACATACCTATAGTCCCTCGTGGTGATGTGGTGGTGCAGGTTTGGAAGGTTCATCCGGATGTTGTATCTTCTTGTTTTGTGCGGTCTTGTTACCGGTGTTGGCTATTCATGACACCGCCCCCTTCGTGCAAGTGGTCTCTGCAGCCTTCCGGTTCTCGATGGCGCTCGGTTTGGGCGTGGACATGGAGCTCACTTCCCCACCCCAAGGTTCGGGTGCTACATGGCGTGGTGCACCGCTGTGATCGGGTGAATGTCCTTGTGAGTCGGTTTAGGCGGGTGTGAGCCCTCTTTGCCCTTGTTGTGGCCTTCATCGTTGAGGCTGTGGAGCATTGTCTGGTTTTATGCCCTCACTTGCAGGTTGCCTGGGATTGGGTCAGGGCTCTGTTTCAGGTGAGATTGAATAGCCAACAATTGCCGCTTCATGTATATCTCCGGTGCTTGGCGCCAGACGGCAGACAAGCCTTGCATCCGTCGCGTGGCTTGGTTGGTGTGGTTGATTTGGAAGGGCGGCGGTTGTGGATCTTTCGAGGGATTCAGCGGCTGCAGCCTCTCGATTCCTCGACTCGGTACAAAGCTATTTCAAAAGCTTTTTGGTGTTCCCGGGATTAGTAGAGCGGAAGTTTTCCATTTGGCGGGACTTCTTGGGTGTGGTAGATGGTGATGGCCAGTTTGTACAGCAGTAGAGTTGCAGTTGTTGTGGAGTGTCGAGGTATCACTGTCTCTTTGGGGCAGTTCTCCTTCCTCCTCACTTGCTTTGTAACATTATCATTCTTTTAATATATTGCTGACACAGTTCTTCAAAAAAAAAAATCATATCCTACAAGAAAACCAATATCTGCCTTGTCATCCAATTTCTTTCTCAGCTCTACTGGTTTGTGAACATAAGATAAGCATCCATAAGTTTTAAATGAGTCAAGTACCAACTTTTCATGAGGATTCCAGACAAGGTTTGGTATTTTACCTTTTATGCTAGTAGAAGGCATCATATTTTGAACTCGAATTGCGAAAAAGTGCCTCCTCCCACGATTTCTTGGTAAGCCACTTTGCTTCAACATTGCTCTTATTGCATCCATTATGATCCTGTTTTTCCTTTCAAAGAACTCCATTTTGTTGAGGACTATATCTGCAAGTTAATTGTCTCCTGATGCCATGTTTAATGCAAAAATGTCTAAATTTTTCTGATAGGTACTTTCCTCCTCTATCAGATCTGATACACTTGACCTTTTGACCAGTTTCCCTTTCAACTTCAACTACAAATTGTTTGAAGGCTTGTAAAGCTTGAGATTTACGTGTTAAACAATAAACTTTGCATCTTCTACTATAGTCATCAATGAAGGTAATAAAATATCTGTGATTTGTTCTGCTCCTCACATTTAAAGGGCAGGTCTGTATGAATAAGCTCCAAGACCTGACTTGCTTTTGATTCCCTCTTCTTGAAAGGTAATCTATTTAGTTTACCAATTGCACATCCTTCACATATTGGATTTTCTTTCTCTTCACCACTATAATTTATGGCACCTAGTTTCTTTAAAGCTTTCAAATTATGAAAGTGTGTATGAGCTAGTCTATTGTGCCATAATTCCAAATTTTCTTCTTGAACTATATTCACATTGGTTGCTACAAAGACCATGCATTTGAAATAAATTGCCAATTCTCTTTGCTCGAAATTTCAGAATTCCATTCATAAGCACATTACATTCTCTTGAGTCAAAAGTGACTTTGTATCCTAAGTCAACAAGCTGACTTACAGAAATCAGATTTTTTATAATTGTTGGCACACATAAAACCTCTTCTATATTAACAATCTTTCCATCCAAATCTTCAAGTTGTAATAATCCTTTGCCTTGTATCTCAGTTAGATCTCCATTACCAACTTGAATTTGCTTAGACTTTGCAGAAGATAAATTTCTAAGCATCTCAGCTGACTTTACAACTGATCTTTCAGCTCCAGAATCAACTACAAGCAGATCAGAGTTGTCAGAATTTAATTCATCATGAGCAATAGCAAAAACACTTGGTACCTCATCATCTTGGTCACCACTTTCTGCTTTATTCTTCTCCTCAACTTCTCGTGCCAGATATGCTCTTTCTGTATTTCTTCCTCGACCTCTATTTGAGCCTCCTCCTCTTCCCCTTCCAGAACTCTTTGGAGATGGACATTTAGCAGCCATATGCCCTCTCCCTCCACAATTAAAGCAATTAAACTCCTTTTCCCTTTTTAATTTTGGACACTCATTTTTATAATGACCCTGCTCATGACATTGATAGCATGTAACTTTTTCTTTTTTCTTAATAATTAGAACTTCAGGATTCTCTTGATTTTGTCTTAGAATCCTCTTTTGTTCCCATTCTGTTCTCAGAAGATTCTCAGCTTCTTCTTTAGATCTACAAGTGTTCCTTACAAACAAGGCCAGATTTTCATTGTCACTTATAGCCCTAGATATTTGGAGAACCTGACTCCTTTCAGATATGATAGTGCCTGCTCCCTCTAGGTCTGCTATCATATTGTCAAATTTGTTAAAGAATTCAACCACATCTTCTTCTTCCCTTAGTTTTAGATTTCTCAATTCATTTTCTAGTAAATCCAATTGTGAAGACGTCTTCTCCTCATAATGACTTAATAAAAACTTCCACATGTCCTTAGGACTAAGAGATCTAAGTTTCAATCTAATAGTAGGGATCGACTTTGCAGAAATAATACCTTGTGCCTCTTTGAGTTTAGCTTGAATAGATTTTCCAGCACTGATTGTTCCAGCTAAGCCACTTGTTCTTGCTGTACCTCTGTTTGTACTCCACCTCAGATGTACCTCCACCTGTACCCTCTGCACTGTGACTGCCGAGAAGATTGTCCTGCTCCTCCCGCTTGGATTCACCAAGGGATCGGACTAAATCTCCATTAACTAATGAAAGAACAACACTAGTAGGATTTACTAGTTCCCATAAGTCTTCTACCTCCAAGATATGGATCATGGCATCTTTCCATAGCCCTTGTATACCTCCACCTGATTCAAAAGACTGGCTCCAAACCTGCTAGACATGTCTATTGGCTCTGATACCAATGATAAAAATTAAGATGATAGCAACCTTGCAAACAAAGATGTCTAGCAAACAAGCTAGTAGACAATTGATGGAACAAATTGTTCAAACACTCTTGCTTATTTTTTTATTTGTCAATCTCAATCTTGGGAGCCAAAATGTGGTCACTAATCCCAAGATTGTTTAAACAAGCAAATATCTCCTCAACTAGCAAAATATTGCAATCACTCTTCACTTCCACAATCACACAAGTTCACCACTCATAAGTTCACTATAGCTAGATGAAAAAAAATTGTTAATGTAACTCAATAAACCATAGGAACTACTGTAGCAGAAATACTGTAGCTTCGGTATTGACCGAACTACTGTAGCAATGGTTGACCACGGCTATTCTTCGTTTTAATTCCCTTGAACTTGATCTCCCATAGCCGATCTCCATTTTGCTCCTCCCCATTCCTATTTATATGCTGAATCCGGCGGTGTAGGAGACGATCAACCTGCTAAACTGGGATAGTTTTCCATGGGATATATCCCACAGGCTTGTTTGACGTTTTCGATCTCTTTTGCATATATCCCACAGGAATATAGACAATTTCGGGACATTGAACCATTGCAACCATTAGAGTTAGAAAGAACCAATAATAAACATGATCATAGGTTTAACATGCTTTCGAGATCACAACTTTACCTTGCACCACAAGTTGAGCTTAGGTCCTGGAGATTCTTCACCATTTATGGCAATTATAAGCTGATCAAAAACCAACAGGATAACAGAAGAATTACGAAGTAATAGTAGGTGGAATTGTATTATGAGAAAGAACAGTTACAAAATATTATGTATCCAACCGATGCGACCCCTAAAAGATGTTAGCATCCAGATAAGCTACTATGCTGACTCATATTCATATAATATCTAACACTCCACCATCAGCATATCAGCCTGGATCTATCCTCAGTTCATGGAACAAAATCTTCCGTAAACTTTATTCGTCCAAGTAACTTCATAAAGATATCAGTTAGCATATCTTCATTTGTGCAAGGTTTGAGTTCAGACATACCATTCTGAATTTGTTCTGTAATGAAGTGATATCAGGCATCTATGTGTTCGGTTCTTGCATGAAACTTAGGCGAATGAGCGAATGCAACAACACTTCTATTGTTGAAGGGCTGTCACTCCTCTAGCATAGCAACCCATTCTTTTCATGAATTAATCTATCCAGGAACTTGGAATATAGCAACACAAGCTACATCAGAAATCACAAACATACTATAGTATCTGCAAGCCATGCATCAAAAGTTTCGTAATCAGTTATTTTCAAGGACTTGGTGGCTGTCATCTCCGCATCCATAAGGAACCTGTAAGAATTATTTGTATGCTTCTAAGTGAACAAGAATCAAAGGGAAATCATGGAAGAATTGCACATTGTTGCCTTATTTGCCTTAGAATATACATTGCAAAAACAAAGCTAACATAATTGTTAAAACAAAGGATGCTTGCATGTGAAGGAATGGATGAATACAACTCAGTTAAGCATCATAAACGAAATGAGAGCCAATGAATCTTCCATTGATTTCAATTCATGAATACAAAAGATAATCATTGAAGAACAGGTCATACAAATCTTAAAGCCAGAATCGAATTGCAAGACAGCTTTTTTTTCCATATCCTCACCTTAGATAGACACTGTGCTCTTAATCCAGATCAGGTAACTGACCACACTCCGAGATGTCCGCTCCTTGCTTTGTGCTTCCAAATCCTTGTCGGCAAGGCAAACCTTAACCGTTTCAATGTGACTAGAAATAAGTTTATTTTTTTGGTCTTTTTGGATAATGGTAATATTTTTGTATTTTTCTTAATGAGAACGATAAACACACAATATTTCATTTTTGTCCCTTTTTTTTAATATATATTTTTTTGTATTTTCAACAATAATGGAAATTAACTCAAGATTTATTGTCGCGCTCTCTTATAATGGTCACATTACTCTGATTCTTCGTCAGAGTTATCTCCTTCGCTGACTTGTACACGATCATCTGCAACGGGATCAATAACTAGGTCAACTATGTCACATCTGTTATCACAAAATATAATGGTAGGTGCCACATGCTTTTGCAGCAGTCCTCTCAATAACGGTCTTAGACACATAGCTTCTTGACCCGCGAAACTTGCTGCTATGTATTCAGCTTCCGTACTTGGCAATGACATAATAGGCTACTGCTTACTCTGCCATGATATCACACAACTGCCAAACAAGAATATAAAACCCGATATTTATAAAACCCGATATTGACTTCCTCATATCTAGTTCTCCAACCCAATTTGGATCTGAGAATCCAATCAAACTAAAATATTTTAAATTTGGAATGCGCTCATACTCCAAAGAATAACTGTGGGTCCCTTTCAAGTCTCTCATAATGGGCTTCACAACTATCCAGTGTTGTTTCCCAGGACTTTCCATAAGTTGACTTGTAATTCTTACTGCACATGAGATATCTGATCTTGTTGAAACTGCTAAGTAAATCAGACTTCCAACCACATCGCGATATATATCTTTCTCCATATATTCTTTCTCATATTTAGTTTGAGGAGCCATATCTGAAGTTATTTTCATGTTCTGTTCCATTGGAGTGTCCATTGGATTGCTATCAGCCATCTCAAATCTGTTCAGAATTTCCTCAATGTACTTATCCTGTGACAAACTCATCCATCCTTGATCTGTGTTCCTTGTAATGTGTATCCCTAGACAATATGTTATCTCCTCCATGTCCGACATACTATGTTTCACTTGATTGAGGAGCAGCAAACTAGCAGAAATAAGAATGGAATCGTCAACACACAAGGCCAAGTAGACGAGATCCTTGCCATCTGACTTCTGATACACATTCGAATCAGCCTCAAAACTCACAAAACCAGAGTAATGAGATAACTATTAATTAGGTCGAACAAAGCTCAGAGGGCTTCAGACCATAGTAATTTATACACCAATTTTATATACCAATTGTTCCTGATCAGCTGCTATATATCCCTCCGGCCGAGACACATATGCTTCCTCTTTGAAAATGCCATGAAGAAAAGTAGTTTGGACGTCCATCTGATGGACTTCCGTATTCATCTGAGTGGCCATGGCAAGTAAGGTGTGTATGGAGGACATTCTAACCATGTGAGAGAGAGTTTCTGTAAAGTCAATGCCAGCCACTCGAGAAATGCTATGCGCAACAAACCTGGCTTTGAATCATTGAATTTGACCTGCTGCATCTCGCTTGAGCTTGAACAACCACTTTTTGTACTGACCAATTGATGCCCTGCTGGAAGCGGAACAAGCTTTCAAGTTTGATTTTTTACAAGAGAGGCATACTCATTATATATGGCTTGCTGCCACTGTTGCAAAAACGGACCAGCAAGTGCTTCACATACTGTTAAAGGATCTGAAATAGTATTGTCAGCAGAAATAAAAAGACCTCGAACTCGTTCATAAGAGGTAGAGGTGGATGCTTGAGATTTGAGAGCCCTTTGGCTAAGGTAACTCACATGACCAGATCGAGTTACTTCACGGTTAGGCTCCGCTCTTCCATCTGGACTGATCACTATGTTGTAGATGGGCATACGACATTGGTGTATGTACTAGGATGTTGCAGCACTTGTGGAAGATCTTAACATCAACAATGTGAACTTGGATGCCTCTGGCACACGGGGAGATGGAATGGTAACAATGGGGTTGTTATGGGTGCCGTAACCTGTCCAAAATCAGCGGGTATGTGTTGCAAATTCTCTGGTATACTTGCTGAAGAGACAAAACTTGAACAATGATATCATTGCTAATGATCAAAGTGTTGGTTTCAAGGGAATACAATCTGTACGCCTTGGACTCAAGTAAATAACTTACGTGAACATACTTCATACTTCTCATGTCCAGTTTATTCTTTTGGCATCTGATAATTGAGCATAGGCAATACAACAAAAAATTTGTAAATGACCAATGGATGGCTGCTGGTTGGTCCAAACTTGATATGGTGTAAATCCTTTCAATACAGATGTGGGCAATTTGTTTCTTAAATAGGATGGCCTCACCCCAAAATTTGTTTGGTAATCCTGCATAGTTGAACATAGTTCTAGCGCACTCCAAAAGGGTGCGATTCATCTGCTCAGCTGTTCCATTCTGTTGGGGCGTATAAGGGGTTGTCAAGTGATGATGAATGCCCATATCCTTGCAATATTTCTCAAACTCTCTAGACACATATTTTCCTCCATTCTGATCCACTTGCCTGTTTGAACTGGCTGGATTCAAGGATTGGTATAAGGAAAATGGCACAAGAAAACTTTATCAAAAAGTTACGGAAGAAACGAGGCTCAAAGATGTCCTTCTATCAGGAAGAGGTAAATCCATTACTTGTTTATGCCAGTTCTGATTACTTGAATGCTCCCATCACAAAACAGTTGAACAAAATAATTGCAAGGTACAGAATTGGGTCACACTCATTAAAAATAGAGACAGGGCGATGGATGAAACAGGTTCGGGAGGAAAGGATTTGCGACATTTGTAAATCCGGTCAAGTGGAAGATGAATTGCGTGTTTTCTTGCATTGCCAGGAATATCAACACATACGAGATCAATATGGCATCTGTCAGCCAAATTTTTATTCTCTATTATCATTAAACCCTAGACAATTAGGATGTTTCATGAAATTAGTACAATCTCATGGAGAGTTTTTGCTCAGCCTAACAAAATAATAGGCGCTGCTTCATTGTAACTGTTGCTTCATGCCCCTTAGGGTCCAGTGAAGCATGATAATATCATCATCATTTTCCATCTAAATATAAAACTAGCGGAATGCCTCTAGTACTGACTTTCTAGCCGAGTCTAGCAGTGACAAATCGTGAAAAAACGCATGTATCTCTTCTTGCATATGGACAGGGTTTGCATGGGTCCGCACACATCGCTATGGATTAATTCCATTCTCTGCTCGAGTGCTCTCTCCTACCAGAAAAGGGTGTCTTCTCTACTTCCCCATTGCACATGCTTCACAAAATGCCAGATCAGTATCATTGAGCTCAGGAAAATCAGCCACCATATGTTTTTGTGCTAAGGTTTGTAGGGCTCGTGCATGCGGGTGTCCAAAGCGCTCATGCCATAATTTCAGCGTTGAACTATTTTTGTGATTATAGCTTTAGGCGGCTCTATAATTTGCACATCAAGTTTATAAAACCCATCTATTGGTGTGTCCACAGCTACTATCATGTCCATCTCATCATAAATATAACAAATTGAATTTGTAAACATGAGTTGCATTCCCCCATCCGTGATCTTGCCTACTGATAGTAGTGTATGTGTCAACCCAGGAACATATTGCCTCGATAAAAGGTCAATTCTAAGAACCACCCTCTAGAAACTTGCAGCACTATCCTTCGTTGCGTTTGCAAAGGTCACTACTATGTAACTAGCTCCTCCAAGCCAAATACGTTTCTCCTTACATACGTCTTCGCACAAAATATGGATGTAGATGTAAAACTGGAAACCCAATTAAGCACGTCAGCTCCCTCTCCAAAAGCGAAGCTACTAAGGTACTGTTCAAATTAAGCACAGAGGTTTGGTTTAATTCAATTAATCCTTCAAGCTTGTGATGTTATCCACAACAAGCAAGCCAGACTAATTCTTACCTCAGCTTTGCCTTGAAATCCAATCCTTGGTATCAGCTTTGCCTTGGTATCAGACAGCTATTTCTTCATAACACAAAAATGTTGATTTTCTCCCTACTAAAGGAAACAACTAAAAACCAATCGTGTAATTTGTTGTATCAAGCATCCAACTTTCAGTCCTTCGGTTAATCCCGTCTTTTTACACGGCACCAAACCCTCTGGTTAAGGGCTCAACCGAATGCTCTCTACCTTTGCTTGAATAATGAATATGCTTCCTTGCGAACTTTGTCCCTTTTTTTCTAAGAATGTATTGCATTGTTAAATGTTGAACGTTAATAGTGGGTCCAACTACAGAGGTTTGAAGGAGAGAAATGTCGCGACGGCCACTGCGATAAATAAATTTCTTGTACAATTAAAAATAGCAACCAAAACCAAAGCTGACTCCTTGATGTCTTCCACGTTCTCGAGCAAACCGTACTCATAATTCACAAAGTATGCTCAAAGGTACTCCTTGATGTCTTCCACGTCCTTGAGCACACCATACCCATAGCTCACGGTCAAATAGGATAAAGTAGGTTAAGAACTGTAAGATTCAAATAGAAAGAGGGCGATAATTCATGTGACTTGATTTTCCATTGGTGAACACTTCTTATCTGATAAAGCTGTCTGACTTCTTATCCAATACTCTGGATATGGTATTAGGCCTTGCTCATTGTCACAAGAATGCGTTTGCACAAGCATCAGCAAGCATGTTAGACATAAGCACATATGCAGTAGAGCAATTTGAATCCAGACTAATAATTTGATCGACAATCATTAAGTAATGATATCCATGATGCAGCAACAGTTTGAACTTTGGCATGTAGTAGATCTTCTGCATCCATGAGATATCCTGGACGCCCTCGAAGACTTACCATGCATGTACAGTGGGAACTTTCTGGTCCGATTCTATAATAATCCTTCATCAATGTGAAATATCGGCGTCCATCAGCCACTAGACCAGCATGGCTGCAGGCAGTGAGGATATTAGTGGACACAATATCTGGACTTATGCCCTCTTGTTGCATATTGTCAAAACAATCTAATGCAAGAAGAGCCTCTCCATGGTAACACAGATCCTGCAATCATTGAATTCCACAACACCACGTCTCGGTCAAATACCATACTGAAGATTTTACATGCATCCTCAAGGCTTCCACATTTGGAATACATATCCACAAGTGTATTTCTCTATTGTTTTTCAGCACATGTTTTGAGCGCACTGAGAAATATAATCTCATTTGGTTTTAGGCCTTCTTGCGGCATCTTTTCAAAGCACGCTAAAGCAAAAAAAACTTTTTTATGCTCAGCCAATCCTGCAATAATTGAACCCCATGATACCATGTTTGGGTCTATGCCTTTCTGTTGCATCTGCTCAAAACATTGCATTGCTAAGATATCTTCACCTTTGCGGGCATATCCTGCAAGGATCGCATTCCATGACACTATATTTGGAGTTATGCCAGCTTGTTGCATCGTTTGAAGATGCTTTAAAGCGTCTTCATGTTCTCCATGATGGGCATAACCTGAAATGAGCGTGTTCCAAAGAACTACATCCTGGTTTGTTGAGTTACTGAATACTCTGTTTGCCTCTGCTAAGCTCCCACATTTAGCATACATATCAACCGAAGCGCTTCCCACAAAAACATCAGACTGCAACCCACTTCCAATTATATAGTCGTGAAGGGCTCTTCCATGTAACAATGACCTTTGCATGGTGCATGCCTGAAGAAGTGCAACATAAACATGACTGTTACCTTTAATGCCTGAGGTGTCTTCTATCATAAAACTCAAGTGCTGTTTCAACCTTGCAATTTGCCATAAGAATTGCAGTCCATGAAAATGCACTTGGATCAACAATTTTATTAAAAGTTTGATGGCAGATGCAAGAAACATCCAAGGAATATTCCGCATCAACAGGGTTACTGGATTTGTCTCTTGGGTTCCAAAGGGCCAAGAAAATATATTGGAGTATCTCAAACATGAGCAATTCCTCCTTACAGTGAGCAAAATAGGAGGCTTTCCCATTGGGCGACTACTATCATCCTGCACCTACTGAAGAAATGTAAATTAAAAGGTGACGTTATACTGTATATGTTGCCATATTTTCCTATTCTAATCCTTGAAAGTCATGATTATATTTTTAGAGAATTAAGCCATGTAACATAAATGAATGCACTTGTTATCAAATATCATAAAATACCAGAAGCAGCTTACATGCAACAAGCATTGTGAGTAATTAAAGCTTCTGCAAAGAAAGAAAACGCCTGATGAATACAAATTCAAAATGAAGATAAGGCCCTCCACTTATATGATCAAAGGTTTTTAAAGCGTGCATAAACAATAAAATTGGAGATATGGACAATGCAATTTTGTGCAACCCATGGCTTGTGTCCCACCTATCAATTAAACACCTGCAGATACACCAAATCAAAAGAAGCAGCTATCTTTTTGACAAGCCAAGTGACAAACAAGATTTTGTCATAGATTTCCAGAAGTTGTGACAATTCAAGAACAATGTAAGTCAGAAGAAGGCTTTCTTAACCCAATAGTTGTACTCTTCCACCTCTGGTATATCATCCTCTTGCAAATTGTGCTCTATAGTCATCTTTTTCTTCGGTATGATGAGTGGGACAAGCCCAGTTGATCCCGTTTGCTTTAAAAGCGTACGTTGTCTAAGTTCTTCCTGAAGAGTGGACAGATGTCCTTGTAAAGAGTTGACTGACTGCTGAAGCAACGACTTTTTTCAAAGCCTACAGAATGCGAATGCTATTTAGTTTCATAAAAAGCACATTCCGTTCGTGTATAGGGTCACAAAACACTTACCTTACGCTTGTCGAGCATGTTTTCTGGAATTAACTGGTCAGGTCTTTGGTAATTAATTCCTCGAAACAGAATTATTGTCTTATCATGTAATATATCAATAACTACCCTCCAGTTAACTTTGAAAGCTCTTCCGCCATGTGTCTTGCTTGATCCATAGAGAACATGTGGCAATCCACCCTACATGTTTCATGTTTCTTCCAATGCATATGCAAGTTTTGTATTGTGCCCCCAGATATTCCTCTTCTACCTACAGGAACATAATTTTTGTATTTCTGACCCATCTTTTTTGTAATAGTGCCTCAGCTCAGGACTCAGGTCTTCTGTTTCCTTGTACTCTTTATGGATGTCAGGAACTTCATACTTCTTTAACAATCTCTGCCTACTCTCTATCTTGTGAGTTACCTGATACAGAAAGCAATGAAAGAAAATGGAATCAAAAGATGAGTTTTGCTAATTCAAACGCCCATTTTTTAAACCTAGAATGCTGAACCATACATCAAAAGAAGCATATGATATTAACAAGGTTCAGCTTCTATTCTGTGATGCTGTGAAGGTTTCATATCCTGGTCTGTCTCATTTTACATGATTTGTCGAATTAGCATTGGAGTCATCCACAGGGTGAGGAATCAATTACCATTGAAGGAAATTGGTTCTCATCCTTATGTAACAATTTTTAACCACAAACTCTTGCTCAGCCTGCTGTTTGATTGCCTGCTTTCATAAATCTCTGACTGTGATCTAGCAGAAGAAAGGTCTTACACTCCATGGTTTGTCAAGCTGTTTACTCTTGTACACAATTGTAATCTTTCGACCATTCAGATGTGCTTAAGCTATTACTTTACTTCTACAAGGGAACCAGAATAGCGAATGAGGACCCCCATCCGTTTCTTGAATGGCCCAGCTAAGGTAGTCTGCAAATGTGACTTCCATATATTGATGTGTGTCGACCTTTCTATCCTCTCTTCCAATCCTCTTCAGCGGATCACTATTTCTTGTACAATACCTTCATTGATTTCTAACAAGGACAAAATAAATGTTTCCCAACCCGATCTCAAGAAACATGATTTTGTCTGCTTAACTAATATGTACATTCACTGAGTCAACATCAGAACACATTACATGCCATCTTCTTCTCTGCTGGGATGCATATGATCTCCTTTGGTAGCTTCTTCTTTACCTTATCAGCCTAACTGCCATTTCCCAGATTTGAATGACTGCTCCAGATCAATCATTGCAACTGCTTGGCTTTCCATTCCAGATGATGTGCCAGTTATCTAGAGCATTGACAAGAACTTTGACTTCAGCACTATCTAGAGCATTTTGAATATGTATTGCATTACCAAATCCCTGGAGATTTTATTTAGCTGCTCATATACTTATTCACCATTTGAGCTTCAAAATCACTTGAATCTGTCATCCACTGACGTCATTTCCGTATTCATCTATACAACTCTTTCTGGGACATGAAATGCATTTAAAAGGGAACTTAAAATTGATTACAAACGAGGTTACATATGTCAACCATTACATTAATCAAACTTAAATTTTACAGCCTTGAACTTCTTCAGATGTTCAAAAATGGAGCTCTGATGTAGATTGTCAACCATAAAGGATCATTTTTTCTTTACCAAGCACCACAGGTATGCTTTGGTCCATCATTACGAGCAACAATTAATCGGTGCAATGGCGAGGAAGATGAAAGGGTCAAGAAGAGCAGGAAATGTACACAGACGGTAAATATATAACATCAGATGCATACATACTTCAGAAAAGCAATGTAATAGTATATGCAACATCTTTACCAATTCGATCCTTTGAAGGAGCACGTCTTCTTGGGTCTTGGGTTGTTTGGCAAGATACTCTTCCCTTTCCCTGCGTAAGCGATCCTTGACCTCCTGACGCTTTTTTTCTTTTAAGCTTTCCCGTTGAGCCTTTACTTCGAACAATTTTTTCTTCAACTCCTCTGCACTAAATTGTGGAAGTGCACTTTCTTTTTCAACTAGTACGCTGTCTTGAAGCTTATGGTTAAGGAAAGAATGGAATGTTTCGGAACAAGCTTGGGCATTGGAACAATAGGATTGAGAATGCCGAACCTTCGGTGACCAGACTTGTTTCAGCCAGCAAGTCATCGCCCTCGCCATGTCGGATTTCGTAATAGTGTGTCACTCAGCAGCACAAATTATGAACATTGCAGAAAATAAGAAACAGATTGTATGTAGAATACTACTGGACTCTCATTTTAGCAAAAAAAACTTAGAATTACAGGAAATTTATAGCTGCGGCCTTTCTTTTGTTCAATTGAGTGCAAAGGCCACAAAGGCCCCTTGTGTAAAAGATTCTGGGGTGCAAAAGTTATTGGATGTTGCAATATCTAGTGTTGAAGATATTGGGTGTTTTTCCACATGCATGCATCCAAACAGATGCCTACAACAAGCACATATGTTATAGCATGTTCGAGATCTTCAACAAATTGATGAAAACACCACATTCATAGATTAATGTAGGTTCTGAGGGTAGCAAATGGAAATGTTCGACTGTTGTTGAGGATTTTCTATCAACTTGAAACATTTAAAGGTTGAACCTAGTGTGAACGCCCATAATTGAGAAGCAGTTGCTTCATTCTATCTTGTTAATTTGGGATTTTCCTGGTCCCACTAAAAAAATGATTTTGGAATTTTTTAAGTCATTTTCCTAAGATTTTAAGGGGGTTTGTATCTCTAAAAACTCTCGGCCTCTCTCTAAAAAATGGAAGGAGTTTTTCTATATTATTTTTTATTGGAAAAAAATTTCCTTTGTGCATGTCGGCATGCCACGATTGCTGAAGATCTTATATACTCATCCCTGCATTGGAAGATGCCTGGATTTGATGATTCTGTGCACATGCAAAGAAGTGTCGCCCAATTTTCAGTGCAAAAGGCATAAAATGGAGGCCCGGGTTTGGAGAGTGCGAGGCGCGGATTCTTTTGCAGGTAGAAGATGATTCAACAAGCAGACTGCTTAGTATCTCAACTCTCTTCTTTCAAACTCATGCCGGACACAATCGATCCTTTCACGCTGCAGTCCCATTTTCTATGTTGGTGTTTTCTAATTTGCACAAATAGACAATCATATCAAATACAAGCATGCAGGTATTGTCATTCATTTGATTTAGTTTCAGATTTGATCTATGAGTCTCAGAAGCAGCCATTAGTTTCAGATTTGTCCAATCAGGCCTCGGAGGCCCATTGCATACGTAACCTCTCGAAAATGAGAGACCTCTACTTGAGCTTTTTGCTTTATCCATCTTCTACTATTTGCATTTTTGGGTAAGGATTTGTGTATAATTTTCTATTTATGTTTTTAGCTTCGGGGATAAAGACATCACCTGAAAAAAACATGCAGCTTCATTCCTTGCTCCTATGTTGTCCATATTGACATTATTTCATGTCATGGTGGATAGAGAGTTTAATGTCTAGCAAAGTTTCCCACTAACCTACATGCTGCAAGCTGGTGTTACTGACATATAAGTGGCTCTGTTAGTCTAGTGCTTTATGTGTGTTTCTACTTTCCTCTTCATGTAAAATAGCGTGCTGAGAAGCTCTGCCAATTTTTTCTTCTGAGTTAGCTTGGGTCTGTATAGTATGTTTGGTGATACTTACTTAGAAGAAATACCTTGCAAAATCGAGGAAGATGAAAATCAATTGTTACAAATATCCTCATTCATTCACTGCCATGTTTAAAGTGAACTGCACGTATCTCAAAGTGTCTCAAAGGAAGAGACTGTGCTTTTAGCAGTGAAGATATGGAGTGAATATGCAAGAAGGCAAATGAGATACACGAATTAGCTAGGCTAGTGAGTGAATTGAATGGAAACTAGAAAGGCATGACTATGGCTTTATAATAGAGCCATGTCAACAACATATGGCATGTCTAGTCATCTAGAGAGTATGTCATGGAAAGTATAATGTGCTAACATCCCCCCTGATGACTAACATGCCTAAAAACAAGAACAAGAACCGGATTATCCTCCCCGAGGACCCATCATGGGGCAACACGGAAGAAGTTGTTTCATGCGACCGAACCGATGCCCAAGGGTTTGATGAAGCCATCCGCAACTTGATGTTTGGTAGAACAAGAAAATAGAGAGGTAACCATTTTCGAAGTTGCTCTTTGATAAACCATGGCTTGATGTCCACGTGTTTAATAAGAAAATGCATTCTATGATCTTTCGCATGGGCAATGGCACTACAATTATCACAAAGAAATGGTCACGGGCTTGGTCGAAAAGTCGAGATCTTCAAATAAGTGTACTAACCATCTCATTTCTTGAATTGTTGTAACCTGCTTTGAGTTCAGCCTCAGTAGTACTAATGCTATTAATTAGTCTTACGCTTTTTAGAACTTCGATAGGATTGCCTCCAAAGAAAGAGAGACGTGGCCTGTGGTGCATTTCCTTTCTCAAGGTCCGCGGAAAGCCATGTCGAAGTCCGGCAACACGCGATTCGCACCGATCTTCCACCAATGCATGCAAATACTTGCAGGCAACAATTGATTCAATTCCTCTCTTGATCAGGCCCAACAACCTTGTCCTGCTCCCTTTCGCTAAAAACTCTGACTCATTTTTTCTTCTCCGCGACCGGCTCTGATACCATGAAGATGTGGAGTGAATATGCACGAAGGCAAATGAGATACAAGAATTAGCTAGGCTAGTGAGTGAACTGAATGGAAACTAGAAAGGCATGACTATGGCTTTATAGTAGAGCCATGTCAGCAACATATGGCATGTCTAGTCATCTAAGGAATATGTCATGGAAAGTATAATGTGCTAACAAGCAGATGGGGCTGCTGGCTTGCAATTTTGCTCTTGATGAGAATGAGATAATTGTTGAGGCCATCGCATGTCTACAAATCGCTTTACACCAGATATATTGAAGCTCTCAACATTCCAGGACATGGAAGAATGATATTCTATTCATATTAGAACACTGGCATCTGCCAAAACAGGCAGCTGCATGTTGTTTTAGTTCCGAACTTGCATGTCCTGAAGAATAGTGACTAAATGGTTATAAGCAGGTGATGAGGACTAGAATTAAAATTTCCATGACAATAGATATTTTGCATTTCGTAAAACACTAGTTATTAAATGGGATACTGCATTTATCTTTGGTAGATTTCTCTTTGGGATTAGATTGTTCAAATGAGTTTCAAATGGATAATTGCATTTTTTAGGATAATCTAGATAATCTAAATACTCAAACAATCTCCTTCTGTATATACATTAAGTCGTATTTAATTAAAGTGGGACAAATCTTGAATTTTGGGACTCGGGCTGAAAATGGGACTCACACACCATAAAAGAAATTTCTGAATTGATTGCTTGAATAGAATTACACATGACACACATAGAATTGGGTTACTTGTTTTCCTCATAAATTTTACAAACCACTAGTTGAGAAAGTTTTCAAACTTCTCAATATTATGCACCCTCATACAATGATATAGCATGGAGGTTGCTCATGGCCTTGTCCATCTCCTTTCTTGGGATCTTGTGTGTGTTGTCTTTTGCAATGTGAGAACTTGGATATGACCATACCACACACTCCACCAATTCCCTCCTTTGAGGGTCAGCATAATTTGGCCTCCACTTCTTCTCCCAGCAGTCAATAGTGTATTGCTCCTTCAAGTTGCCCTTCTTGTGCCTCCCAATGGGCTCCCAATATTGAATTTGGAATCCAGGACGCAACTCCTCTCCATCAGGCATAGTGGTGGTCACATCGAGAGTGCCACCCCAACCATATTGGACAGTCCTCATCCTTCGGGCCTTACTAGCACAAAGTATCCTTCCTTGATGTCCTCAAAGGGATCCCACTCGGGAAGATCAAACCACTTGACTTTGAGGCCTTACTTCCCACAAACCACTTGGGACCCAAGTGAGCATTCTTAGGCGTGCTTGCACCTTGAGAACCCTCCCATCTTGACTTTGGCAAGAACAGTCTCTTAGCTCCCTCCCACATGGCTGTTCAGTTTCTAAGCATGTCACAACTTTCTCCCAGTACTTGATTAGGGAGTCCATTTGATTTTTCTTAAGAGTGGAGGTGTGCTTTCCATTTCGAACATCATCCCAGTGCGTTATGTAATCCTTGATGCCCTTCACCAGTTGGCTAGAGTCTTTGGCTGTCTTGAAGGGAGGTAGTGGTTTTGGGCGCCCTTTAGGAATGAGAACTTCACCGGCACCCCCTTTGCCACAACTTCGATACCTTGTGCAGGGCATCCACAACTTGTCACCTGGTCTCCACTTATATTGCATGATTGGTATTCCATCCCTAACCCAAAACTTGAATTGAAGTGGCTTTGTGTGTCTGTCAACCCGGTCCTTGCCATCTAGCAAGTATCCTTCTACAAATGATTTCCAATCGCAACCTCATCCATCAAAGAAGCCATTGGGTTGGGGTCAATGCAGCTCTCAAACACATCCATTAGTTCGGGGAGAGTGGTCACGTTTTTCTCTCTTGAGCTTGGTGGAGAAAGTTCCAAAGAATCCATCTATATCATCATCGTGTGCCCAACCATCATGAATCCCACTTTCACAACTTTGAATACTCCCACTTCTTGTCAAGTATGACATTGCCCCAAACATCCATCTATTCTTGTTTTCTTTCCAGCGGTTGTCCAACTGAACACATAGCTCCTCGGGCGATGATTTCTCAAGTAAGGGGAAATCATCCCAAGTCCTCCTTGATTCACTAGACACCTTGGATGTGAGCTTTTTATCTGCCTTTGGTAACAAAGCGGTTGATCATCCATCAAAGCCTCAAAAATGGGTCTTGAAGGGGAATACCTCCTCCCTTCTATCGATCCTTTCTCTAGTGTTCTCAAGCACTTGAAAATAGAGCTCACATGGAAGTTTGGATCATCTCTCCATAGATCAAGCACAAAATGACCATATGTTCCGGTTCCATGACCATGTGTTAATACACCCTGAGACTTACTTTCATCGGCGTTTTGACAAGCGCTTGGGTAAAGGATCTAGCTTTGGCAAAGAAAGTCTTGTGTTGGTCCATCTTATCATGAATTATACACAAAAATTTGTCCGGTGCATCTCGAGAAAATGTTCTCCACTTTGCCAATACAAGCTGTCTACATGATATTTGGTCCCTTTGGTGATCTTCAAATTGCTCCCCTAATTGCCATTCTTTCTTTCTCTATTGCAGTTGATGCAAGTGTATCCTTGAGTTGAATGCAAGTGTTGCACTTTGAGAATGGCATGTGTTGTGTAGGACACTCCGTCCAGAAGTGAGTGCTCCATAACTTTTGAAATGTGATTGAGAAAGAGGCCTACCTCCGGTGGTTTCTAGGATGGAGTTGACCTCCTTAAGGCACTCCTTTTGGATATAGTGTTGTGGCAACACTCTTTGCACCACTCGCACACAGGTGCTCGTTCTGCTCGACTTGTGGGGCATAGATTGAGACATGTATCTCACAAAGCTCTCGAGAAAGGCTGCAATGGCCTTTAGAGTATTTGCTCTAGGTTTCAAAGTGAGTGCATTACCATGTTGGAACAAAGTGTGCCCTTTTCTAACCTGCTCCGATATCGTAAAATGAAGACTTGCTCACCCCAAGAATCCATCTCAATGCTCTCATACATACCTTCATTCCCCTCAATTGATATAGCGGCCGTCCTGTGTTTTCATCATCATATTTGGAATTCCTACACAAGGAGTAAATGAAATTAATCCTATCTTTTGAAATTTGTCCAATGTATTGGGACCTTATGCTGCGAGGTCATCCACATTGTAATGCACGTGCAATCTAGGTTGCAACACTCTTGTCCCCTAATTGCCTCCGGGGGTTTTCTTTGGTTGGTGCCATACTTTCCATCCTTTCTAAATATTTGTCACTTCTAGGCCTCTTGGGCACCTTTGGGCGCCTTTATGAAAGACATAGCGTCTCTTCCTTGTGATCAAAGGATGCTCATCGACCACCAAATCTTCCACATGGCCTTGGGTGGGCCTTGGGGTGTGTAGTTGATGGGGCATTCTAGAGTATCACCATTCTTGTGTGTAATAAATCTAATTGGCCATCTCAAGTGAGCTTGGGACTCCAGCAGACCACGAGCACACAATGCAATCACTAGAGCTTCCACAGGACATGATAGTATCAACCCGATAAAAGCTTCACAATGCCAACTCCAAGATGTTCATCTCCCGACCTCTCATCATTCACACTATCAAATGGATCAAGCTGGGTTATTATGCCCTCTGCAAATCTCCAGATGCAGTTTGCAAGGGTGCAACAAAACAACCCATCTTCCTCCATTGGAGCCTAGGGCAATGGCCTCCTTTGGAATTCCACGGCTCCATTTTACTCATCTCACATGCTCCACTGAATGAAAAAGCTCACATTAAAACCATATAGCCCCAAACACCACAAATATGACCATATGAACCATATAAAACCATACAAACCACACTCATATACAAACCATACAACCATATAAAACCATACAAACCACACTCATATACAAACCATATACAAACCATACAACCATATTAACTAAAATCATATAACCATATTAAAGCATACAACCACACTCATTCTAAACCATATGTAAACATTGTAACCATTGAAACCATATTAAATACAACCATTGAAACCATATTAAATACAACCATTGAAACCTTAAATTAAATAACATATATAAACATATAACCTACCCTTTCATATTTTGTCATGGCCATTGGCGCCTCTTAAGAGGCTGAAACCGTGTTACCATGTCGGCAATCCCTTTGCCACGTCATGGAGGCATGGCCCACACGTGACAATGGTTTTATTATTGCACTTTTCGAGGTTGAGGGTGCGGCCAGTGCTTGCACCCTCTTCCTCTCCCCAGACCATTCTTCCTCCCACTGTTTTCTCGATCTCTCTTCCTCCCCTGTTTCCTTAAAGCCGCTTTTCCGTCCGGTACGATCGATCGAGCCGGCGATTCAGTATATCTTATGGCAGGCGGCTTGGTGGTGGATCGGGGCGCTTCCAGGCCCGAAGTTCTCGTATGAATTCATTGTTGGGCGGGCGTTCTGCTTCGAGAAGAAAGTGAGGCCCTTTTAGTGCTGCTTTTAGTTTTTACGTAAGTCTTTTAGTGCATTTTTTCTTATATTACGTTGTTAGAGGCTCTTATTAATCCACGATTACAATTTACGGCCCAGACAAATCCTTATTCACGCTTTGTCAGCGACTATACCCACATGGAAGCGAACTTCGGAAGCCTCCTCCTCATCCGGCAAATCTTCGGGTATGTTTTTGTAATATCATACCCTTTTTTAATCTCATTTTTTAAATCTTGTTCTCCACTTTTCTCATGTCTTGTTCTCCACTTTTTCTCTGTTTTCTCATTAATCTTATTAATCTTTGTATTGTTTTACGTTTTTGTTATCTTTTTCTTGCTTGTGGTTGAATTGAATACATTGTACAAGCACAAGTGAGAATAGTGGTTATAGTAGCAAAAACAACCGAGATAGAAATCATCGAGAGGCTGGTGTTAGGAAGTAAGATATTGAGAGCATTAGCAGAAAATAACTAGGAATGTCTTTCTCCCGGCAAAATTGAAATAGGAATTGCTTCCGCAATCTCCATTTCTAACTCACGGCAAATCCAGCTGCGGGGAGACATGCGAGGAAGGGAGTGGCGAGTTGAGAATACTTCAACTTGCCAAGCAATCCAGGAAATGCTGGGCCTTCTTCTGACTTCGCGGTAGAACTTCTCCTTCAGGGCGAGAAGAGGAGTGTACACTCTGGGCGTTGGCGGGGTTGAGGGATTCGACTTCGCGATTATCCGATTACCGCGGCTACCCAATGTCTTCACATTCTTTAGAACCTAACTGCACCTTCTCCTTCGTGGAGTCGAGAATGTGACTCTACCAATGGCTCTTTGTGCGTCGCGGTGCCTCCACCGGTCACGAGCCACTCTCCTTGAACCATGCTCGCCGAATATTGCGAAGAGGGGCTCGGCTCAGGAGGTGGGTGGCGGCTACCCGCTTGAGGAATGCGGCGGCTTTCTCCGACTTCGTGGAGTCGGCCGACTCTAGTGCACTCTAGAGCTGGCTGCGAGCCTCTCAACCACTCTCCTTCTATCTTCCTCGGACATTGCGAAGGGAAGTGGTTTTCCTTGTCTGCGAACCTTCAAACCAACTCACATTATTGTGTGTGGTGGCCTCTACCCAATCAAAGGCCATCTCCTTGAACCATCTTTGATGAATATTGCGAAGGGGATGGGCTCACGGTGGGTGGAGCCCTTTCGGCGACTAACCCCCACCGAGGATTCTTTGGCTGCTTTTCTATCTTCTCGGACTGGTGAGTGAGAAAATGACTCTAGTGCACTCTAGCAGCTGGCTGTGAGGCAGGTCTTAAACACTCCTTCTTCTATTTCCTCGGACATTAGAAGGAAGTTTTTTGGCTGATGCCTTAACCAGAGGCCAGCTCTCTTAATTCTCACGTGTGGTCGGCGATGGCCTCTACCCAATCAAAAGCCGTCTCATTCGAACCTTCTTAGTCACTCGAATATTGCGAAGGGATGGGCTCGATTGGGTGGAGGCCTCTACAACAACCACGGGGAAACCCAGAGCTTCTTGTATGCATTCACCGGAACCGCGTGGGAATGCCTTACTAACAAGCACTCCATGTGTACTAGCAGGAGTTACGGATGGCCAAGGCATTCTCGACTTGCGTCAATCCTGAAAACGAAAAGCAAGCATTCTCGACTTCGCAAGTCGAGAATCCCTTAACCCGACCAATTCTCACATTATGCAGTAGCGATGTGGCCTCGACCCGGTCGAGTCACTCTCCTTGAACCATCTTAATTAGAATATTGCGAAGGGGGGGCTCGGGGCTGAGTGGAGGCCTCTACAACAACCCACCGGAAACCACCCGAGAGGAAGCCAAGGCTTGCATTCTCTACAAATCTTGCACTTTCTATTCTCCTGTTTTAGTCCCAAGTGCCTCTAGCACATGCGAGCCACTCTCCTTGAACCATCTTCCTCGAATATTGCGAAGAGGTGGTTGGGGCGAGTGGAGGCCCCCAAACTAACTACAAGAGGATGCATTTGAACCGCATCTCACGGGCCTTAGTCCTAGCACGATCTATGTACAACATTCCAAGTAAGCTTGTCCATGAAAAAACACACCTAAAAGCGGGCGTTCTTTTACCCCGATCCAATGTTTCCTTGCGAGCATCTCTCAACCTAGAGAGTAAATCATCTCGAAGTTGAAAAATCTTTGGACAAAGAAACAAAATGAATCCGTCGAGCTTATCGGCGGTTCCATTATTTAAACACATACGGCATGTTCTGCAAGCGAAATAACATAGGCATCTCACGAAACTCACCTCTTCACGCATGCGGTAATTCCTTGGAGCCCTTGTATCCGGATCCCTTGCGGCCTCACCCGAGTCTTTGCTTCTTACGTCGGTCTCTTCAAGAGTGTATTAGCATCTAATACTTGTATCAACTGCGATTCTCGGCGTATCCCCTTTCCATGGCGCGCGATGTAGAGTTCGAGGTCATACGGCGGCTCCTCTCCGCTTCCTACCTTAGCTCCGTGCTCATCGATCAAATCAACTGCTTGCAATAGGACGCGCGGTCAGGAAAAACACACATATGCAAGGCGCTGTTAGCAGCTTACCGCGTCGCGGCGCCATTCCGGAAGTCGCTAACAGTCGATGATCCCCTCCGACCTCGAGTTCCCCAATGCCGCAGGGAAGATAAACTACGCTCCACTCACTTAGTCCCTTGATGTGATTAAATTTCGAAATAGTGTTTGGGCGGGCTAAAGCCGGCCGTCTTTGTACCCATAGCCCGCTTTTTTCATAAATGATTGCATGTCCTTAACTTCAAACTAAAGAACACGCCCGTCTCTTTTTTACATGCGGTCCTAAAACTCACAACGGAGGAAACTTAATTCTGAGAGTCGTCCGAAGAGGATGAGAGGGCATATAGACATGACTCCGTCCAAGAAGCGGCCGGGGATGGATACTTCCGGCCAGCGGCAAGAAGAAGAAGACAAACACCCCAGGTGAGCTCTGAGGTTTTTCTTTTGTCGGAATACCTTAACTGATCCATCCTTTCTTCTTGCAGCATTCACCTCGGACTCGCGGTGATCAGCGGCGAACTCCATTCTTAAGTCATCGAGGGGCCCGGAGATGAGCTTCTTGAAAGCGGCGGTTCTTGGTGGTATGTCGAGGTATCGACAAGTGGGGAAGGAGAAAGATCTGTTTCTACACCAAAGGGACAAGAAGAGCTCGGGAGACAAGTACAAAGAAAATCGGTGTTGTGCTCTCAGATCTCTGCGCCCGGTCCAAGCATTTAACACTACATGTCGAGGGCTGCCCGAGGAAAAGTAAGTTCTATCGCACCAAAAATTAAGCGATTTCAAATTATTCTCACTCTTCCATGAGCAAGGCTAAAGGCACCAAAAAAGGCAGCCTTTAAATTGTCGAGAACCTTGGGTGGAAGGGATCACGGAAAGGGATGAAGGAGGCGGAACCCTAACATCGGGGAGCTTGGTATGGAGATTTCGAGTCGGGAAAAAAACTGTTCAATCGGGGGCTTCACTTCTCTTGTCTTTGAAGACTCTACAACACTTCTTAGGTGGGGAATGAAGTTGTGGTTCATACACAAAAAAGTCCACCAAAAACAAAGATGGGGATGATGACACCACGGGAGGAATCGGGATGATCGAAGGGAGACGAAGATATGGTCGACTCCCCAAACCTCGATCGATGATCGGTCCGAGGATTTCCGCAGAGAGGGCACGAAAAATGGGCGTCTAGCTTCCGGTATTATCCGTTAGGAATATCACACAAGGCTTCTTTGGACATTAGGCGGCTGAAGGTTTTGCATGGGAGATCTTGATCTTGTTCAACCAGGAGGGAATTTAATCCGGCACACATCTTTGGAGATTGAACGATGGTGCGACATCACATGCGAATCAATACTGCGGATGTCATACCTTTTAGCGGTCGGCAATTGAGTTGTTATTTGGAAATGCGAGGAAGATCGAAGGAAAAAGTCGGTTACGGGTTGTAGGCGGTCGGCGTGCGTGAGGCGGCTCAAGTATTGCGGAGGCGGAGAAAGGAGGTGCATAAAGGATCAGGATAGATATGCCAGCGAGTCTGCGAGTTCTTTCGGCCCGGAGCCCGCCCGAAGCGGCGGCGTTAGCCAGCTGAGAACACAATAGCGGCGAGTGCGGCCTCGTAAGGTAAATAACTCTCTGATCTTTCCATTCTCGACTTCGCTTGAGTCGAAAAACCACCATCTAACATTTGCCGATTATCGCTGGGGTTTCTCGACTCGCGCGGTCGAAAAGCGAAAGTAACTCCTGAGAAAATCAAAGGATGTGGAGCTTTCTCGACTTCGCGAGTCAAAACCCAACCTAACGATAAAGAAAATTAGACATTCAAGGGACTTTCTCACTCGCCGAGTCGAAAAACCTACCATCTAACATTTGCCGATTATCAGCTGGGGTTTCGACTCGCCCGATTCGAAAGCGAAATATCTGAAAATCAAAGGATCTGAGCTTTCTCGACTTCAGCGAGTCGAGAAAACCCGAAGAAATAAAATTAGACATTCAAAGGGACTTTCACGACTCATGAGTCGAAAACCGAGCTACTATTCTTGTTTATTCGGTGTTTGTAGATACTTTCATGCTCGACATTGGTACATTGTCTGAATCGCAGCCCTATATCGACCCGGATCATACGCTAGGCAGCGATTGGAAAGCATTGGGTTGTCTCTCCCGGCGTCCTAAAAAGCGCAGGCTCCCTGGGATAAGTGGAAGACCTTTGAGAAACTATCTCCGGATATGTTCTTGGAGGAGGCGAGGAAGATGGAGGGAGAGGAAGAAGAGGAGAAGAAGAAGAACACCAAGGGAAAGGCGGGGGAGTCTCTCTGAGACCAATATGACCTCATTCTTAGCTTTGGGCGGTGCGGGAGAAATGGAGCCGGATATGGGCTCAATGGACAAGAGGCAAGGCGAAGGACGGCAATGGAGAATTTCAAGCGAGGCGGACCCCAAGTTGTTTGACAGCGGTTCATGAAGAGGATCTGAGGGCTCTCGGGACAAAGCGCTTGACCTACAAGGCAAAATCTTGGAGGAACAATCCTGGCGAGGAAGACGGGGAGTTCTAAGTGCGGGGCCAAAAGGATTATGCCCCACGGTCCTAAAAGCGGCGGCGTCGCGTTAGAAAGGCATCCGCGGGGTTACGCAGCGTTGCATCTAATGAATACCATGATTTTGATTATTACAAGGAAAAGGCTGCCCTTGATGAGGAAGACATGAAGGAATTGAACCGTCTATGTCAACCCTACATCAACACCAAAATGAAGCGTAACGTCAAAACCCTTCCTTTCCACTGAGCGTGCTATGGCAGTTCTGAAAGGAAGCTTGGGTCATTGGTGGTCCCATTTAAAGTGACGATAAGCTCCCCATTTCTGGTTACTTTGGGACCAAAGGGATTTGGTGGTGATGCAGGCGGCACCTGGACCGTGGCACTATTTGCCATCAATATGATCGAAGACCCACCCTTTTTTATGACAAAGTGACATAGAGCGGTGGTACAAAGGCGTGTCTGGACATGACCGACCTGGATACTTCGGTTTCCTTGTCTTTTGCATCTTGGGACAATCAAACAAGCTAGCGTCTCCCAATCGGCGGTGATATTAACTTCACCAACAAGATCATGCACTCCTTATCTGAACGATCATAGTACGGACTTGGCTTTACCCGAGCACAAACTTTGCCAACATAGTTTTGGTTTTGATTTCAAGATCGGTGATGGGCACGGATAAAGTGGTGGTCTAGCGAGCATCATTATCTCGACAAGTTCATGATCTCTCAAGAAGCGGTGTTCTGGAAGGCGGGAGTTTATAGAGGATGTTCCATCGATGGACAAAGATTGACAAAGATGGTCGCGGCCCAGGTCCCTATA